>JAPMNZ010835349.1:0-27459 GCA_029875035.1 Pomatoschistus microps | reverse complement strand
TCCTCTTCAGTCCCATCTCCGTCTGTCTGTCACTGACAAGCCTGCAGCTGCCACCACACATTACACAAGGCTCTGTTTAAAACCCACACCGCATCATTTCACTCCAGTAGTCATGTACATTGATTACCTGACACGATCTGTGGCTGTAACAATGATGAAATGATGAAATATGCATCCATCTTTATCTTTCCAACTTTGGCGACACATCCCAGTTTTTAATTTAGCCGTCTTCTAAAAAGAGACGGAGCTGGTGCGGCGGTGTTTGAGGCATTATTTCCCCCGATCATTTTACAACAATATCCTTAGATAATGTATTGTTGGTGGTAATTGGAGAAATATTCATTCAGTGCATATTTTTTAGTAAATGATTAGTTTTATCTATTTAATGTGAAAAGTACTCACAGAAAAAAAAGATTCAATCCTGGAAATGTTTGTATTTTTTTATTTTATTTTATTTATTTTATTTATTTTATTTATTTTATTTATTTTATTTATTGTATTTATTTTATTTATTGTATTTATTTTATTTATTTTATTTATTCTATTTATTTTATTTATTTTATTTATTTTATTTATTATCATTATAAACACAACAAGAAACGTGAATAGGATTTGGTTTTACTTCTTCCACCAGCATTTAAGCCTCATTAGACCTGCCACTATTCCAAGGTTACCACGTCCTTGCTTTAAACAAAACAGCAGCAGACGTTTGGCCGCGTCCCTGCACACTTCACCTTTCGTTTTCAGCTGCTCTTTCACTATTTTCCATTGGCTCGTGCCGTTTGCAGACGGTGTGCCAAAACTGCTGACAGTATGGGCGAGTGTCATCTTTGGCCACAGTGGGAGAGAAGGGGAGGAGATGGCAGGATTATCTCAGGTGCGGTGCCAAAATCCCTGGTATGTTGTGGTGTCTTGGCACATGCATGAGATGGATGGGTTTCTTATGGGTTCAACCACCTCCAGGATATTAGTAGTGTGTTAAAACAATAATGAAGATTCAGTATGTAGTAATAGTAGTAGTAGTAGAGAAAACACTGTAAAAATGCATTCAGGAATAAAGTTAGGCTGCATGGAATCAAAAGTGATCTCTGATGTAAACTTATTGGTATTAAACTACTGTGAGAGTCCATTTGCATGCTGTGGCTTGAAAAGTATGAAAACAACTTGAAAATACTACTTTTACTTGGAATGTTTGCTGCATTTTGTGTTTTTTATTTTCCTTTTTTGTCCCTTGTGCATAATGGTTTGTTTGGTTTTAATGTTAACCTTCAGTATCCCCTCAATAGGTTGAGTCATAATTATTTGTTTATTTGTCTTATTTATAATTCAGTGAAGTCAAAGTTAAGTAAGCCTACAAAAAACGTAAAACAATCAAACCACTTTTCACAAAACCAAGTTTTAAACCACAATTCCCCCTGATTGGGAAACACTACTGCATGTTATCAAGGAAAACAGGGAAATAAAGTGTATTGCAATAGTCAGTACAGTAAGTGACCCTTATGCTATAATCTCACTGTTCTCTGAGTCGTTTTGTACAGGCAAACTTTCATTCTCTAGATGTGCAAAGCTTGTAGAGTCATACCACAAATTCTGCAAAGTTAAACTTTAACTTATGCTGTAAACTTTGTGTTTGCTTTTGAGAAAATGTATGTATAATTTTGCTTTCTCGTCACGCTTGTCTAATACGTTATTGTGGTCTTTCGACATACTTTTTTTTTATGGTAAACATGCTAAACGTGCAGAAGTTCAAGTAAAAGTTCAAGTTGTAGAAGTACTTTTAAAATCCACATGTACAGTATGCATATGACCTCACACAATAGATCTGAACTTCTGCTATAAAAGTGACATCGGAGATCATGTTGATTCCAAATAACCTCACCTAGTTTCCCTTGCGCATCCATAAACAGTGCGTTTCCATGGTGATGCTACCCAGGAATAACTGCACCTAATCAAGCGAGCGCCGTGACTCTGAAACTTTGACCAGAGCAGAACGCCACATCTGCACACCTCCTGAACATGTGCCGTGCAAATCCGTCCCCACCTCTGCATGATGCGCGACTTTAGCCTGACACCCGGCTCTTCAACTACGCGGTAACCATAGAGACTGCATAAATCTGTCAAACATGTGCTAAAAGAGGAAAAGCACAAGAAGGTATTAGAAAACTCCAATCCACTACACAAGTACACTTTTGCATTATTACTATTTCACCTTTGAACTGTCCTTTGTGTACACTGGGATATTGTTGACTGTGATAAAAGTTTATTTTTTTTTATACCAGACAATAGTTAGTTAGCTATTAATTATGTTATTACATTGCTAACTTACTATTGTCTGGAATAGAAAAAAACAAACACTATTTCTACTAAAAAGACAAAATGTATTCTCCTAAACTGTTCGACTGTGAGCTTGAAATATTGTTATCATTCTAAAAGAGGCACCTCATAACAATAGTCGTTTTTTTGCAAATAAAACATGATATTACTCTGTATTTTCGAGGCAGAACAGTTGCTAATTAACTCCAGTTGGAAAGTTGTGATTTTCTTGATTCGTCATTTTTACAGTGGTTGGTATTTTGCATAAAGTTGCATTCTATTAATCATAATTCAGAAATGAACACAAATTGCATGGTCATGAACCTAAAATGTTATTAGTAATAAATTGAAGTAACTTTTTGCTGAATTTGTTTGTATCTGCCTTCATTCAAACAAAGGCTGGGATATTTTTGGAAGAGGAAACGTAATAAATGAACAAATAGGTACATAAATACACTAATTAATGAATAAATGCATGCATAAAAGTGGAAATTTCATATTACCACATATTTTAAACCACAAGCATAGGGAAGAATATTTGATTTAAAGAAACCCCAAAAACTGTGCATTGCAAAATCTCACAAAAAGAGAGTTTCCAAGGAAATTGTACACAAAAAAAAATGCTTCCACAATTGAATTATGAAACGTCCCTTTTCCTATTGAAAAATCAGCATGCACTTGATTTTTACTTGATTTCATGCATTTACTTCCTCATTTGACTGTGTTATGTAGAGTCACTTTATAAAGCGTGATGGGAAAGAGCCACTTACTTATATTTCTCTTTGTGTGAATAAAGCTACGATGATTGAAGTTCAATTTGCAAGAGGCAAATATCACACAATCATGTGTTCCCTCCCTGCTGCTGGAGCTGCAGCGTTTGGAGGGTTAGCTGTGTGAATTTCTGCTTAGAGAAAGTAATGTATCAGATATTGGACTGTGGTCAGTGTTGTTGGAGAGTAATGGAGGAACAGGGAATATGTCTTCAGAATGCTAAAGTTTGGAATATTATGCTTTTGTATATTGTTACTTAAATGTTTTGTCCCAACAGCTATCAGACTGCTGAACTCTCTGTAGCTTGTTTGTGATATGGACTTTGGTGTTTGAGCTTGTGTTTTTGTATTATGTTCATATGTTTGTAAGGGGTCCACTTCATATCATATAATTTCGCCTACTGTCCAACATTTCCTGTGTTTTTATGTGTTTGTTTAAGTTTTATGTGCTGGGCTTCTCAAAGAAATTGTCGCTACTGAGATTAATAAAGTAACATTTGAATCTGAATCTCAATTAATTGTATTATTCTTTGATTTGGTAAGGGATCATGCAATCAACAAATTACATACAAACACATCAAAACAAGTGTTCCTTTTAATGTTATAATAAACAGTTGAAAAATGCTTATAAATTGTGTGAAAAAAAAACCAAATCCATTGTGTTCTGGCATTATAATCTTATTCATGCACGTACATATAATCCGAGTAGTCAGAATACAGTACTTTGATTGAACCATTACAAAACACTTTTTTAACCTAAATCAGTTACTTACTATAATGTAACTAAAATACATTTTCAAAGTATTCTAACAAGGGCAACAATATAATATGCAATACGAGAGGTGAGCGCTCATGCTTCAAAGCAAGTAGGTCCTGGGTTGATTTCCACTTCCAAACGGGACCTTTGTGTGTAGAGTTTGCATGTGCTCTCCATGTCTGCTCTTTCCCCATCTTGTATTGGGAAAAATCCCAAAACAAGTGTAATGCGCCTTGTGACTGGAAGGGGGCTGTATGCATAAAGATTGCTTACTTAAGATTGCTTACTTACTTTTTCAATTCTCTCATCTGCAAGTTAATGTAAACCTAAACCACACTCGACAAACTAAGATCTTTAGTTATTGAGAGATAAGTTATTGGGATTATTTGAGTTCACTATATGACTTTTTATTTATTTGTATTTAACATACTCAAAAGCATGTTTTTTATTTTTTATTTCAATTACCCCATTTCAACTGATTTGATGCCTATGGCACAATTAACACACTTACTTTGTTTAACATTAGATTAACTTAAGTATCCATCATGCCTGGTTCTACACCTCTGGATCGTTCCCCGCTGTATTTCTGTAACTTCCGCCGCGCTGACGTCTTGATCGTCTTCTTCTTTAATCCCCTACATTTGTTGTTTTCTTTGTGTTGCACCAGGAGCTGTTGGCAGGAGTTTGATTTTGTGTCTACAGCTTACATTTCTGCACAGCTAAGACAAGAAAAAACACCAAAAATAAATAAAGTAAGTTTCCAGAAACACAAGCCTCGTCACCATAGCAACTCAATATAACTCTCTATTTTTGGGAAGCAAGACCAATATATACAAAGAGTTGTCCCTGGAAGTGTATACACCCAGGCAAATGTGTTATTGTTTTGAAGATTATGAATGATAACCAAATGGTTGTGTGAAGCCATATATTGTCAAAAAATCATACTTTCTATTTTAACATAATTAAGAAATCCAACACTGCCACAAAGACTTCTCTCAGTCATAGATGTTTTAAGGACAAGAAGTTTCATTTAAAAAAGGTTTTAGGTGTGTCAACATGTACCAATCATATTTGACCTTTTCTGAGGCAAAGTTTCAACTGGAGTGATTAAAAATACAATTGACATAATGCTCATCCAATCAGAGAGCAGGATGAGGCTTGCATTTGTTCGGTGACATTTAGCTGGTCTTGGCTCAATCTTTAATTTTTAATAACGACATTCACGCACAAAATCTATTGCTCAAACAATTCTATCTTTTAACTTTTTAATATTTTTTTTTATATTTTTACACATTTTTTGTAATTATTTTAAATATTTTTACACACCCAATGTCCAAATGTCACATGTATATTTCTCCATTGTGAGATCAATACAGTTTTATCTTTTATCATCTGTAACACATTTACAAATTATCACTAATATCATTTTGGGTTCATTAATGAAACAGAAAAAAGTAGGATCTTGCATGTATTAATTATCCTTCACTGGGTTATGATTCCTGATTCATTACATTACATTAGCAACAGCCCAATATGATGTGACCGCCTGAAGAGTCCGGGGACCGCATAGAAATGGGAATTGGGCCGGATGTGGCCCCCAAGCCGCACTTTGCCCAGGTCTGCTCTGAAGGGACAATCATATTTTCACAGGTCATATTGATTACTCGAGGATGTAAACTTCTGATCAGGGTCAGCAGAGTAGTTTCTTTTCTCAAAATCATTTGGAAATACAAAATACTTTTATTGGACAATGAACAGCTTGACACAACCACTAATAAATGTTTAACCAAAAAGTTAAATTCAATAGATCAGATTCAGATTCAGTTTATTTGCCATTTGCAGTATAACCGCATTGGGAAAGGTTCAAAATACAGCTCAACTGAATCCCACCTAAAGACTTTAATCCAAGCTTGTGCAAGTCATGAAGCACATTTTAGGCCATCTATAGGGGAATCATTATTAAGATTTTCATAAACTTTTCGCAGTTTTTTAAATCAGTTTTGAGCCCTGTGAGCTATTGGCAGCAGCCCAGCAACGATAACGATTCTATTTCGCTACAGTGGAGCGATAGGTCGGAGGAGGCAGGGTAAGGCCAGCTGCATGTGTGCTTAAAATAAACAAATATATAAATAAAACCGTTTTTTTCTAATCTTACAATGATGGAAGATTGTCTCCATGGAAACAGCAGTCGCTTTTTGTATGTATTCTTTGTCTTATCATATCCAGAGGAGGTGGAGGTGGTGCGGTGGATCAGGAGAAAGACAATGTTGGAAAAAATAAAATATGAAGACAAGGCTGTGGAAGTGTGAGTGGGCTGAGGAGAACTTTTTAGAAGCAGGAAGTTGAGAAGTGTCCGTGACAGTAATGGGTTTTCTCGATATTCTGAAGGCATGAAAGGTGTTATTAGAGCACTTCTGCATTTATAATGGTTGGAGTGTTTTGACTAACAAATGCAAAACTAATGTCAAAAGTCTGCATTTAAGGAATTTAAGTTGGCCTCGATCAAGACTAAAAGCTTTTGTCACAGGGCTCATTATAATGGCAAAAACATGAATAGTGCATTTAGCGGTGACATCATTTAAATTCAAGGACAAGATTAGTTAAATGATTTTATTTTCATATGAATGCAATAAATCTGCCATTGAGCAGATGTGCTTTTCTTGGCTGTTTCCACAAGCAACTGTTTTGTAAAAAATACTATCATTATTAGTGATTATTAGGATTGATCCGCATAATACAGTCATAATCTAAAATATATATAAATACAATAAAATGACATTCCACAAAAAAAAGCTCATGCTACAATCAATGTATACATCAAATATTGAGCAAATTATATTTCACAGGCCATAAAACATATGAGAAATATTAGTAACATTCACACAATTATAAATCATTGTAGCTGTGGCTCTCAAGTGCAGATCGACAGATTCACTTCCGCCAGTCCGACCCAGGGCAGCTGTGGCCACAGTCGCTAACCACCACCAGCACAATACTGGACATATTCATTATTTTTATGACCCTCAACCTGGTATTGGTACTTGTTAGTTGCTGCCCGCCAAGTGCACTTTTGATTGTTTATTGATTTGACTTGTCATCATGTAATATTTGCTGTATACAGTATGTACAGCAAGTGCCCACGGGGTCAGCTGGGGGCAGGTCCACATCCGTCTGGCAAAAATCTAAAACTTAAAACTTATTCCACTATTTTACACCTTTGTTCCAGACGTATGAGTACATTTTATCCTCACTAAACCAGCCATGTTTATTCACTCTCAACATTCCAAAGCATTTATCAAGTTTTCCCCGAAAGTAGAACCCTCTTGTTTTGTTCAGAGACCAGGGACACTCCAGGCCGACTCTATATTTAAGTATTTAATCCTTGTTTTATATCCACTGTATTGTCTCCACGTTTAGCTGGAATGTTCAGAATTCCCTCACAAAGCTATTTTCGTTTTGTTCCGATTCTGCCAGATTTTCGACTGTAAGTGGTTTCCATAGAGACCACATGGTTCTGCTCATGTAGAAGTCGAGGCTCACGTGGGAGCTCTCATGTATTTATAGCACCGCCGAGTTCTTCTGGCCAGGAATTAGTTTTAGACAATGCAACGATTTGGGTAATGATGGAAATGATAGTGTTGCGGACCATAAAGCTGTGTACAGTTCTAATGAAAGAGTTCCTAAAAGTGCCCTGAGTGAATCTACACGCACAATGTTGGAGATAATCGGATTCTGAGGAGAAAGTGTTGCTGTCTTCTGTTGTGTACTGTATAAAGGCTTTCCAGTACTGGAAGTCGATGCAAATCTATATCACCTCAGGCTTTTGTTTCAAACACAAACAAATATTTAAAGTTACAAATCTGATTCTTGTGTTTGCAATTATTACATATTCATATATTTATCTATGTTTTCCAGTGAGTTAGAAATCTGCAAAAAAGATTAATTTAACTGAAAGTTAGAGCACTTTTGGACTTTGAAACAACAACAAAATGAACCATAAAGTCCGCAGGGCCTTTATCCACACCACTGTCAGACTGTACAATAAGTCACTTTAAGTCACTTGCATTAGGACTAAAAAACTGCACTACTATTGCCACTGTTTCTTGTCACTTTTTATTGTACATAATATATCCTGCATTTAAATCTTGAGTGATTCTATCCATGCCAGATGTGACATGTGAGATCAATAAAGTCTATCCTATCGTATCTTATCTTACACATTTTTTTCTCAAAACTGATTGAATGCATATAATTTTCACATACGTGTATTTTTCTCTCACACATTTCATTCAGCTTTTTTTTGTGTATTAAAGAGAGGACCACCTTCACTCAGCCAATCAGCAGCCAGTATGTAACAGTTTTCCAATAAGACAGCTGTGTCGTCATAATAATTTGCATTCATTAAACAAGAGTCTTTCTGTTGGGACAAACATGATGTATTTACGAAACAAACAAACACAAGTCAAGTACTTCAGCTTTCACTTGTACATCTGAAAAAAATCCTGTTTTGAGAACCATGAAGCTTTTTTATCTTTTCACTTTTGTAGTCGTAAAGAAATAGGTACCTCCGCTTCAATATTGTATGTACTGTATCTCGTCTCTCTGTACAGTTCAGGTTTTACAACACAAAATGCTGAAATCATTACACAAGCACCACATCTTCAGCTGCCTGTTTCCCTCTGGAGATTTTGCATACATAAATACTAATCATTTGGGATTTGACTGTGAAACACCGTCTCAAGCTGAAATCTCTACCTGCCCCATCCATCAAGGCTTTCCATTCGTCATGAAGGTCACCGAGTTTTGGCAGAAAGTCTCTTGATAATCAGACTGTGCTGTATCTTCTCTGAAAACAACATGAAAAGTGGAGAATCAAAAGACACGCACATATCATGACGCTTTTAATTAAGTCCTATTTTGTCGAATAATGAAGTAATTACCAAACTCCTGCAACAGCGTTTTCCCCACTTCGTCCAAACACTGCGGATCGCAATGTATGTCTTCTTATCTTTCGCCGACAATTGTGCTTCCTAAATTGTTATAATTGAATTTCTGAACAAGGGGCTGGAAAAAAGACAACTGGAGATTCATCGTTATCAGTCAGTCTATTTAGTTCAGGACACAAATGAGGATTTATGAGAGAGAGATCTAATGTTCTGGAAGTATTGTAAATAAAATAGTAACTAGATGAGGTTAGTATTGACTGGACAAAAAAGAACAAGATGAGAGAACCTGGGGAATGTGCATTTCAATTGCACATTACTGAACAGCAGGGATAAAACAAAGCAAGGTAGAAAGCAGTGTGAACAGCTACAATATTGGGACAGCTGGGCAATGACTGTAAATGTGTTAACAAATACAAGGATGTGGGCAGAATAGATCAAGTAAATTGTCGGTGAGCAGTTCTGTATATTATCACCAGATGATTGAATTGTGCAGACTCAGCAGTGTTTACACTTCATTGTACATTATGACACAATGAGAAGGAAAGACCTAGAACCTCTCCTGCAGACAGAGAGGGGTGAAGTCTGAGAGGCAGCTCTTCAGAGCAAACAGAGTTCTAAAGGGGGCGACAGTCAAGGCCTAGTATGTACTGCATGTGTGTTTGTCCAAAATGCTCCTGTCCCTCTCCTGCTGCACTGTGTCCAGGGTACAATCCAGGACGGAGCTTCCTTCTGGTCGTCTTTGTGATGCCGCTTTTCAAACTAACAAACCTAAATTCAACAATTCCAACAAACAACAAGATGTCTGATTCCAACACAGTCCTAAGACGATAAAGGTTTTGAAACCGCAAACACAAATGTTGGAATACATTTGGCGATTTGAATTTTGCAGGACATAAGCAGAAAGGAATTCAATAGAGATTATGAATGTGTGACCCCCTGGGGTAGAGACCCTGGTGGCGGTGGAAGTTAAACCAACATGAATGATGATTCCTCTTCTGAAGAGACGTATTGGGGAGGAGGTGGGTTGCTGCACAAACAACAGCTTGATGAGAGGTCTTATGGGCTCTGTTTGAATGCAGCTGTGTCGTGATGCTGAGGAGCACAGGTATGTGACTGTGCAGCTGAGGCTGATGCTGATGATCTCAGGTGTGGGTGAGGAACAGAGGGAGGATCCGTGACAGGAGAGGGGGAACACTGAGAACCTGTCTCCCAGTCTGAATTTCTGCTTTAGCTGCATTTGAACAAAGGGAATTGTTCAACCTGTCATAGACACCTTTCCAAACCGTGAATTCTATGAATGTATAATGTTTGCTTTAATTGTGCAGGAACAAGTGATTATTAAATATCGGGGAGTAGAGCATCTGTTTAGACATGTATGTGATGTACAAAAGTAAGTAGATTCATACAGTTCAATAATTTAGTATAATTTCACGACCACACTGGTAGGTCTGCCTTGAAGATGGAAATTGAGCACGGCACTTGGACAGGCCACCGTTTCCCAGAGATCTGCAACTGAAGCTCGGTCATTTACAACATGTGCAGAAGTGGTCCGAACACTGACCTTATACACTTATACACACTTATACACTTAAGTGAAGGTTGAAGTGAAAAGCACAGAGGAGCACATGTTTGGAGCGAGTGGATCCATTTGTGAAATAATTCTGCATAAGCACAATGGAACAACACTTCACACTATTGGCTGTTTGTGACAGTAAGATGTATACCTAATATGCAGTTCAATATAAATAAATGTATATAAAAACATGTACTGTATGTGATGGATTGTTTACCTTTGCTCATGTAATGGTTGAAGGAGGCATTTTTTACCGAAACATCAATATCATCTTGGAAATATGACATACTAATCAATGTTTTCCCACATAAGCAATGTCTCACGTGTGCTGTTGAAAAAAGGAATTTTTTACTTGACTTTTGCATTAGTGGCTCAAGCTTTTTGGTTTCTAAACAGCAAGACTTAAAAAAAAAAAAAACCTCAACTATCTCAAACATTCCACTTGCTAAAATCCATCTTTTGACTTAATTTCATGATGTTATTTGCATGCACATGATTGGACCTGTATACATTTGTGTCAAATAATCAACTTGATTACTTAAGTGGCTCAAGAATAACATCATAATGCATTTTACATGACTCCTTGGCCAAATGGAGTGTATTCAATGCTCTTGCAGTAAAGTCTATCGAACATTCAGGACAATATCATGACTTCTCACTGCAGCATTTTATGCTAATAAACATGATAGGCAACACCTCTGTTCATTTCCATGACTTAATGTCAATAAAAAAGTATTATTACATCAGGCCATTAGGGGATTACTTCTGGTGGTGATTTTTCATTTCAACCACAGATCTCTTAGTTCACAAATTCCTTTTTTTTTAATATATACATCATTGAATTATAATATGATTCATGAGCACATGTTGCACACTACAACATCTTCACCAGGGTTATGTCTTCTTCATGCACTATGAGGTGGATCTTCGATGGTCAAAGGGATGAATTGTGCTACTTGCATTTGGAATTGCGCTATGTTTATTATATATATTATATCTTAAGACATGTCACTATAAGTGAAGCACACCATGATGAAATTCAACACTTTTTGACTGCTTTGAATCATCTTAAAATCAGCAGTGACTTTTGTAACACCAAAATCAAAAACTGTGAGGATGACAGAATAATCATTTCCCTGATGATGAAAAGAACTAGTCAGGAGGTATTCCTAAATGTCATGATTTTTTTTTTCATTATTATTTTCATCCTTATTTTTTTTAATATTTTACCCATAGTTGTCTTCTGCATTTAACCCAGGTAACCCTGTCAGGAGGAGTTTGGTCAATATTACATAAGCAGAAAGATTCTCTATGGTGAATGTTTTGGGTGGTGGGGTAAAACTGGAGAGTCCAGAGGAAAAGGCTCCCAGAAATTGGGGGTGAAACATGCAAACTCCACTAAGAAAGGTCAGATGTTTTTTAGTTATTCATGAAGATTGATCTACAGGCCATCTGTCCATTCATCTCATACATTCCTCATCATTGAATAGTCACCCAATCTTATCTTAACATAACAATGTTTTAAATGAACCTCCTCTGACATGGTGTAAATTCATGATAAGGTCTCAATGATTGCATTTGTTGACTCCTATGCAATCCTCTAAAATGTGATATACCGTAAAAGCTAAGATTAACCGTGTCCCTGCTTCCCTCAATGTGACCACTGCATAATACTTACAGATGCCTGCTATGGACTGGATTAGGCCATGTGTCTGTTGCGAGTGCATAGATGCTTATCCACATTGACTTACATGGACATCGGAGCTGTGCGTGCCAAGCTAAATCTGCTTGTAGGAGGAGTCTCTTCTTCTACACAGTCTCATCAATGGCCCTGTGTATAAATCAGGTCAGCTTCCTTACATAGGGACAGCATTGACAGTCAGGATTGCGTCCAGCATTATGTCTATTGAAGAATGTACACTTTTTTATAAATTAACTATTGGTTGTGTCCAGGTGACGAGCCATATAATTTAAACTTGTGGTGTAGGGCAACTTTTTCAGTTGCCCTACCTTTCTGAGTGGAGTTTGCATGTTCTCCCTGTGTCTGCGTAAGTTTTCTCAGGGTGCTCCGGTTTCCCCTACCACCAAAAACATGTACAATAGGTCTGGCATGCGTCTCCTGTACTGGCGACAAAATGCCCACGATTGTAAACCGCTTTGTGACTCTGGTCTGTCAAAGGTGGTATATATGTAAAAATTACGTACTTACTTTATGTTGAACACATGGATACAGGCATCAGGTGTGACAACGCAGACAATCTGTTTCCATGCATGCAAGTCCTTTTCTTGCAGTACTAGGAAGGAATTTGAAGAGTCATCAAAAATAATGTCCTTTTGGGTTAACCAGCTCGACTTGCGCTCAGCTCCAGCACAAATAATAAAGTGGCACAGAGCCGACTGATAGATGTGTTTGTCTTGCTCCGCTTCGACGTCTGCAGAAGCCATATGATGTTTTTGTGAATTCCAGGGTCTGCATTTAGCTCTCAGACCTGACTTGACGTTCTGACACAAAAATACATTCTTCCAGCTGGTAACTGTCAAAAAAGTCTGACTTAGTTTAAGACTTGGGAGAGGAGGAGGATAGGAAGAGTGCACAAACAAAACTCTTTAAATCCTGGACCAATTGACATGACAACAAAAAGTTCCACAACTTCTTTGTCAGAATATTTCAGCTATGTTCCAACTTCTTCTCATAAAGGTGTCAAGAATTGGTGTCAAAGTTATAAGAACTTTTAGACAAAGATACAAGCATATATGGCGGGTTTGTGAATCTAATCACAATCAAATAATAATCCGTTTTTTTGCTTTTTCCCTTAGATATATTGGCATCTGCCCTCAAAGTGAAATGGAACTCTAGAACATGAACGAGTTTTAGGAATACAGGGAAAGTTTGTGGAAGTTTTGAAACTCGAAGACATTATTGAGATTAATTCTTTATTCCCAGGTGAAACTTAGAAATCTGTTTTTGTAGTAATGTCTGGGGTACATCATCAAAAACAAATAATCATAAGTCATACTTTACTATTAGGCCCAGCATATTGAAATAATACAATTTATATAGGTCTAGGGAAAAGTACTAAAATGTACTGGGAATAAAGTAACTGTTGATTTTGTTGCTACTCAGTCAATCACATTTGTCTTTGCTTCTCAAACAAATAGAACTAAATGCACTCTTCCTCCCCTCCTCCTCTCCCATTAAGTCTTAACAATCTAAAACAGTGACCACAGGCTTTCAAGTTCACCACAGGTCAAAGGATGGAGAAGTAGTTTCAATAGACAGTACATGCATTGCTCCTGTTTCAACCAGCAACAACATACAAAGTCCATATGCATTGGATCAGCAATGTACTACTCTGGCACTTGCTGGAGTTTTGATGCCCATGAATCATATGCAGTGGACCGGTCCCAAAGTCTGGAAAAGAAGTGAGTTGCATGGGGACATCTGCTGTACAAACCCGCCAATGCAAATGGATCATTGTGTTAATCTCATTTTTGATTTCAGTTCTGAATGTTATATTGCTGCTCAGTCATTTGGCAAGACACTGGTGAACTTGGGAGAATGTTTCACGCCACTGCATTATAGAACTTGAGCAAGAAAGAGAGAATAAACACACACTCCACAAGTTGTTCATTTGTGTTAAATTATGCAGGAATATGACAACCGTTCTCAACAGGCAGAGCACAGTGCCACGGCTCCCTCAGCAGAAAATGGCCTTCATGTTACACAGATTTTGCATAAATTCGTCATGCTACTTCCATTTTACTGCAACCCTTGCTATTGCTACTCCTACAACTACTACTGTCCTGTCTTGGGAGGTGGGAGGAATACAAATGTGGTGTACAGTGGAAAGATCTAGAGCTGCAGTCCAGGGAGAATTTGGACAATGCTGTGTTGGTCCCTGACGGTATGCGGATGAAGCAAGATCCTATGATACTGAGAGATTCTGATTATAATGTATACATGCTGCTTAAATATTTTATATTTTGAATGGAAAAGACTTGCAATGCAGTGTTCAGTCCTCCATTCTGCCAACTCCATACTCCACACAAATGTGTTATCCATATCAGATGCAAATGTATAATAAGCATTTTCATTTTGCTTTTATCAGCTTAGTTGAGAGAGAAGAGGGTTTATGTTAGCGGTTGTTAAGTTATAATGTTGTCCTGGACCTAAAGACGTCTTAGATTCTCCCTGAGGTTTCTCACGGTTGTTCCTTGCCAATGCAGTAGGCTCTAAGCAAGGTGATGATCCGGTACATTTACAGACATTCATGGACATTGGTCATCCTGCCCCACGTGCACCAATGGCTACTTTGTGTTTGTTACTCTTGCATTTTCTGTGTTCGTGCTGTTTGATTCTCCGATCTGTTGGTGAATCGACAACTTTGTTTATTCCTCTGATACAAGTGCTGTTGTGATTTTGAGCTATACAGAAATTACTGGAATTTAATTGAATAACCTGTCTCCTTAAATGGCCTTTCTTTGTACAAATGAACATGATTGGCAGTCAATCACTATAAATATCAAAACAAATATAAGTAAGTTCTGAAAAGATAATACAATACATGAAATGGCAAAGAAAGTATATTCATATAACTTTTAAATAATTTGCATTTATTCTGAGGGATTGAAAACTGAATATTGCCCCAAGAATCCCAATGAACAAAATAATCTTGTTTGATAAAGCTTAGCAAACTTTTTCTCATGTTGCATATGACTTCAATCATATTTGGCAAGGCCTATTACATAACTGCATGTTGAGCACAAAGGATTAGGTTGCATGATTTGACTTTAAATGGCATCTGAAGAAGATTCCATATCTATTTCCTCTCCCACGATCAATAATTCATAAAGTGACTATGATACCACTTGCAATGAAAAAGTAATGCGGCTGCGTAATATAAAATCTGCTATCGCTGATCATTGGAGACATAACATATTTCAACTGGAGCAGGCAAAATTCACTGTGAGCTCTTTGCGACAGTCGGAGTCCTGAGTTATCGTCACACTTTTCAACTGATGAAACACAACATTATACGTGCTGACATGCAAAGTGAATAGCACAGATTGTCTTCTTCAGATGATGAAGGCACAGCATGGAACTTTTTTGGTAGAGCGTGCATCATCTATCTTGGATTTATTCAGTTGAAGGGATGGAAGTAGGGCTGGAATGGTGTTATCCTCTTCATAATACTCCATGGGTCATATTAAGGTTAATGGAAATATGTCCTCTGCATTTGACTTCTATTGCCACTATAGCTGTGGTGGTGGTTGTTGCTCAGCATGTTCAGGACTATCTTAAAAGTGATCTGTAAAATCTTAAAATCAATTAAAGGATACTAAAACGTTTGCCTCTATACATAATACTAACCAGGCCCTTCCCTGCTGAGTTCACATAATATAAGCATTACTGTATTAAATACTGTAGAGTAATGCCTCAAAATGAATGTGCTGTTGCAAGATAAAACCAATGAACCAAAGCCTTCTCTTGACTGAGATATGAAACAAATAGGCTGATGATGAAAATTAAAACAAAAATACTGCATTTTAGTTGAAGACTTTCATGGGTTACATATGTATACAAGCAATGACTCCTCTTGGTGTGACAGAACCCCCTTTTTTAGTACTTTTGACACCACTCAACACATAAACATGAATTCAACACGATAAACTTATATATCTTACAATGGTGTATCTCTGTCACATCTGCAGCCCAAGTCCAACCAGGAAGTAACGTTTAAGCAGGACTAAACTTTCTTTAGTGATTCTCCTAACATCACACAAAGGAGCAGGAGCGATAAAGCAGACTGAATGCAGAAGTGCACAGACACATTATGTACTAAACCTAAAATAAACAAGATATCCTTTATTCATTGCACTGGGGCGAAATGTGTCAGTGGCATCAACAGTAGAAACGAGGAGCCCACAGACCAAGATAAATGAACAGTATCTCTATACTAAAATGAAATAAAATCTCTAACTTAAGCAGAATTAAGATGAAATAATAAAGTTAATCTCTGACGCTGCACTGACTACATTTGTCCACTAGATTTCATCTTTACAAGCTAATCTGAGCTCGTTCAGAGGCTTCGAAACATTAGAAACAGTTTGGAAAAGAAAGTCTTGGTGTGTTACGGGGCTTCATCTGTACATCACTACAGACTTGTGTTCAGTATGTACTACATCTCAAATAATCACTCACTGCTGTCATACATTTACATATACACAGAAGCATGCTATGTCTTCTTTAAATAGATTTTTTACTGATCCCATAATTCTTGGTAGGATATTTTGCTTTAATTCAAGGAAAAGGAGAGTAATCTGAACCCAAACAATTCAAAGTGAGACATAAAAATGTGTGTATGTCTGTATTCGTCTGAAACAAAGACCTAGGTCTAGGTTTCAAGAAAAAGTATGTAAGAATTATTATTTAATTCATGCTCAGACATTAGTTTCCCCCAATGTTGGTTTTGAGGAATTAGCAGCACATGAGTCTTCTCCAACTTGAGCTCCATGGTCAACCACTTTTCCTCCAGCAGGGAGCACTCTTCTTCTGTCTCCATCAGTTTCTGGGTTAGAGCACTGGACTTAACCTCCAACAGAGAGCAGGCCGCTTCTGTTTTCAGCAGCTTTTGGGACATAGCCCTGACATTTACCTCCAACCGAGAACCCTCTTTCTGTACTGTACTCTGTCCCTCTTTGAGATCGGCCTTGTCTTCCTTCTCTTGCCCCAGCCCCTGCGTCAAGTCTTTCAGTGACTCAGGAATCGGTTTGCGTCTTCTTTCATTTGGAGTTGGCCCTGGACCTTCTGTACCTTCAGGTTCAGCATGATCTTCCGGTCCCCAGTCTTGTTGATCACGTCAATATCAATGTCTTTATACTGGATTTCCTGACCCATCAGAGTCTTGTCTTGAGCCTCTTCTTGCAGTCGCACATCCAGTTTGCCACATCTCTTTGAAAGCTCTGCCAGTCCTTGTTTCTCCCAAAGACGCTTCAAATTCTTCTGAAGTAGCGCTGTGCTTTCTGCCTCAGTCTTTAGTAATTGTGACAGAGCTTCCTCTGTTTGTAAGCTGTGGAATTTTCTTTCCAAACGCCATTCTTGGTGTTGCTGCAGAGAAGTTTCTTTCTGTTTCTCAGTCTTGTCTTTGAGATCAGCGACCTGGCTTGTCAAACTCTCTATTTTAAGATCCCTTGACTGGATCTGTGCCTTTAGTTCCTCTGACTCATTGAGCAGTGATGTTTTCTCTTCTCTCACTTGCATCGGTTCGTTCTCCTCGTCCTTCTTTGCTTTGGCTTGCTGGTCCAGTTGGATCTTGTGAGCACAGATAATCTGCTTTGATTTGTTGAGCAAATTAAACTTCACATCCTCAAGCTCTTTTTCAAACTCTTGGACACTCATTTGATGCACAACTTGTAGAGCGAGAATGGTGTCGTCTTTAGGACACTTCCGCGTGTCAACCGCTCTCCTCCTCTTCAGCGTTTCCACCTCTTCCCACAGATGGTACTTTTGAGTGGTGCTCAACTGCTGAAAGCTCCCTCGCTCTAGCAGTTCAGCAGTTGTAAAGCCTGGGACCAGTTTCACAGCTGGTCCAGAGAGTCCATCCACCACTTCTGCTGGTTCAGAGGGACGGACTCCTTCAGGCGCTTCACCCACCACTTCCATTAGGTTGAAGTCCTCAGCTTTGATTGAGTCGTTCTTAGGAGGTTCTAAGAGCAGTGAAGTTCCGGGACATTTTTGCACATTTATTAACATTAATTAACATTGGTGATCCCGCTCCCTATGAACCAATGTCTCCTATGTGTTTGTTTCTTATTCCTGTGTTGGACTCTCTGATCTCTTGTTGGGAAATCAAAAACTTTGTAAAGACCCTCAAAACGACTACTGTTCTGATTTAGCCGTTTGGACTTTACACAAATAATTTGGATGATGGGTAAACCAAAGTGCCCACATACAGTATAACCCATCCAGACACCAGGAAGAAAACATGCAAAGTCTAAAAATGAAGGCCTGGGTTGGCATGGTGGACAAGCCTGCCCTGTCACCAGACTGCAGAACTGAGGAACAGACAGAGAAACAATTATTAAACAATTAAACAATTATACTCTTGAAGCATTTTGCACATTCATTTCAAACAAAGGTGCTAATGATTTGATAGTGAGAATTTCCAGGATTTTCCGGTTGACATTCTGACCGAACACACACAGTCCCTCAGCGTGGGAAGTAATTAAAACATGCACCAGGACCATAGTAAGCAAGTAAGTCATCTTTATTCATTAAGCGCATGTATATAGACCAAGGTCACCCAAAGCTCTTTACAATGTTCAGAGTTCAGAATAGACTGTAAGCAGGACATGCACCACACAGTGTCCATAATCTACAAAAAACATTAAAATCTCTCATTGGGAGGCACAGTGCTGTAGAGCTTGTGCTTCACAGCAAGAAGGTCCTGAGTATGACTTGAAGAGTGGAGTTTGCATGTTCTCCTCATGCCTGCGTGAGTTTTGTCTAGGTGCTCCGGATTACCCTATACCCCAAAAAACATGTACAATAGGTATGAATGTAATGACTGATGGTTTGAGTCTCACTCCTGTCAGAGTGAATGGAAAAAAAATGGGATAACTGTAAATGTAAATCGGTTTGTGAGCTTAACCTGTGAAATGCAGTATAAAAAATAAAGATGATTTACTCAAACAATGCATCTTGCTGTTTATTCTGCAACTAATTACACGCATAAAGTATATTCCATCATCGACTTCAATTAAATTAAAACCATTTGGAGGTATACAATATAAGTTTAAGACTTTTGGGTTAAACGTACGGTTTTTAAACCTGGTGTTTTGATTTGGGTGGCAGCTCTAATTGCCAGCCCCTCGCCTCAGAAATGGACAAAGGGGGTGAAGATGAATGGAAAAAATGAATGTATGAATGAATAAGTTTAAGACTGTCTAGTTAACGGACAAAAAAAAACACATTTCCATGGGTACAACTGTAAAAAAACGTGTATCTTGAAAACATCCACATAAATAAATGCGTACTTTATATACTTAACTTAAATATATTGTGTAAGTTTATGTTTTTTTTTTTTTGTCTCTTTGCAAGAACATTGTGGTGCTTAGTCCTGCATAGGTGTGGATACTTGATAGTCAACAAATATGATTGAGCAAACATATGAAATAAATCATAAGTTACGACCAGATGGTAGTTATTTTATGCCTAATGCTGTGGCTTATAATGCGCTCTTGTGCTTATAAATAGCAAGGGTCAAAATGTTAGCACAAAGAGAGATTTACTCCCACGCTTAGCAAGAGTGTGATTTTAAGCAAGCCTTGTGGCAAAGTTGACGTTATTGATTTTTTTTATTTTTCTTGTGCCTGAGCCCTTTGGAAGTCAAATGCGAAATACTTCTTATCATATTGCTATTTTCTGATAAAACCAGTGGTTGTTTGTGTAAACCGCCTGATGCTGCTGGAGTAACACATGATGCAATTTTTTTGGTTTGTGAAGGAATCCAAGTCTTGTAAGATTTCCAACAAACTACAAGACCAAACAGAATACACAGATAACAGAGTCCGAGAGCATTATGTGGACATCACTGCTGGCATTATTAATGTAATGGGATGCCTTTAAGCGGCTGGCTCGCAATATCTATCGGATCGACAACTACATGACTCTGAGGATAGAGTCTGACCCTGAACATGGGTTTATGCTTTGGGCAACACAGAGCAAGTGCATACTGACTGTATCACCAAGTGCGGAATGTTGACTTTTACATGTGATATATAAATAGTAGATTATGTACTTTTTGAATGATTTCCAGTTAAATCAACATGCAAGTAGGCAGGGGAATAAACATAAAGTATGCTGTATGTTCACGAGATACACCACCAGATCATGGCATAAAATATGAATGTGTTGGTTTTGTGTTGTTTCGTCATGACAGTTTAAGATTCTACTTTTAAATCACATCTATGCCTTTTACTTATCCCCAGGCAAAAGGCAAACTATAAGTCCAAATCAAAGATATCCATGACTGATGACAATGTTAATGGCTGATTTGGTCTAGATGATAAACATACATTGCATAGTTGACACATTATTAATATCAATATTATAAAATGTGGCTTATTAAACTGATTAGTGTGCATTAGCTCATTTTTAATTGGAAAAATTATATATATTATACCATTTTAGAAGCAAAATCAAGCTATCATTTTCCATTATTATACAATACTGTAAATGATGATGCCAATATAGTCGATCTATTTTGGAATCAGAGTAGATAGAGCTCTCACCATCCTCGGTTTGAATCTCGTTTGACAGAAAGGCTTTCAGAGTGCAGTTTGAATCGTCTTCCTTTGTCCAGTTGCTTGAGTTTCCCATACCACTATTTTTATTTTATTATTTTATAACAGACCCACACTCCCCTATGGTGCCAGAAAAAAACATAAAAACATAGAACAATGAATACAAAAATCTCAGTGGGCTCTTATTGGTTAAATAAAGGTCAAGGTCAGTACTTCATTTCATTTTATGTTGAGCTATTTAATGTCCCAGAATAACTGATGAACTGTTCTACTTTTTACACAGTCACAATTCCGTCCCCACTGCAAGAGATGCTTAAATAGAATCCTTGCCCTTGTGGAGTGTGCATGTGCATATGCCATGGAGAATACATGTATATTTTTAGGTTCAATATAACTTATCTATCTCCTTATGAACAACGCTGTAACTAAACCACCTGTAATTGGCCTCATGTAATTGTCATGCATTGCCACTCTTGTAAATTGAACACTGATGGACATATAAATCGTCCATTAATCAAAATAACTGCTAGTTGCCACTGCATGGGCTGTTGTTATGGTGATCCCCTTTTTTCCTCTGGCTCAAACATAAAGTGTTGTAAAAGTGTAGTGAATGTACCCACCCACTTCACCACCACCTCCACCACCACAGCCATATGATTCATAGTTCAGCAGGCTTTTATCTCAAAGGAACCTTTTATTCCCTCCGATGACCACAGAGATACAGTATGCAAGAAGAGAGAGAGAGAAAAAAAGAAATGCTGCAACACTGTCTCACCCGTACATCCAAACCTCTGATATAGACGCTCGCTTTCCCTGTGGGACTATTTAAAACAACAACAACAACAAAAACACAAATAATCTGAAAGCTCCTCGTATTTAGTCGTAATTGCTTTAGCGGTGTAACCCCTCCATCCCCACTTCCCTCCACTCCACTCTCTTCAAAAACTCTTTAGGATTTTTTTTTTTTTTTTTCAGCTGAGAGATCCACACAGGCGCAACCGCACTGGAGGGGGAAGTCAAGTCGTGCTGGTCTGCGCGCTAAAGCCTCGCGTCGCTCACTCAACTGGAGAAGTACTGGCACCCGCGTTTGGGAATGCTTTGAAACACCAAAAACAAGCCATGGAAGATGCTGATTTTAAAAGTTGACCAGGGATTTCTTGTTGTGGGCTGTCTGCGCGGCATGGCTTTCCTTATAACTTGCCTGGTTCTGTCTTGGTGAGTAACATGGACGCACTTTTTTCTGTCTGCATGCCTCGACTTTTACGCACGGGCTGTTCTGTGCGCATTCAATTTGTGAACGTTTAACGCAACTTTAAATGTGGGAACTGCATCGCAATGTGTCCAAAACCTTTAATTGAGGTATTTGTGTGTGTGTGATGAAGTTACAGTACGAGCGGCGTCTGGGGGAATCAGCACAGTGACACCAGCATCTATTTGGATAACATCACGCGCATATTGGATAGATTACTGGATGGATATGACAACAGGCTACGACCCGGATTTGGAGGTAAATTCCCGAAGATTTCCAGTGCTTAAAATGCCTAATGAAAAAGAGGAGCATATTGGATTCCTGTGCGTAAAATGACATAAAAGTTTCACTCCAGTTGTTGCATGTTAATCTTAAACATTTGTGGTGATGTAATAGTTAAGTCCAGTGTTGAAATAGATGACAAATGACAGCTAACCACGTGGGATACTTTTGCTTTCATCACTTTAAAACATTCAAATATTATTTTATCAAAACAACAAATGTATATTCGTATGTCTATTGAATATGTTTATTATTATTTGAATATGTCATACATGTACGGTCTATGATAACAAATGGCTGTGGATTGTTTTGCTATAGGTCCTGTTACAGAAGTTAAAACAGACATCTTTGTCACCAGCTTCGGACCAGTTTCTGATGTCGAGATGGTTTGTAAACTCTATCTGAACCTTTCGACCCTACTTCCCACTTATCCTGAATTTTCTATTACTTATTATCTCTCCACCACAAGTCACATTTTTGCCAAGATTGACAGTTTTGCATGTAAAAACAGTGTGTAGACTCAAGTCATGCTTCTCCCAGCCTTCATTATTCCAGCATTTGGGCACGATGTCATTAGTGCAGCTTAGAGATTTTAATCTGGTCGTCAATCCGTGGTTACAGAGACAGAGCAGTAGATGCGCTGGATGCTGATGTTGAGATGGGATAGGCTCCTCTGCCGGGATAGGCTGAGCGGGCGGGTGTGCGGGGCCGGACAATGTTTAGGCTTTAGGCTTTAGATCGTGTTGAGCAGAGTGTAAAGCCTTCTCTGAGGGTCACATGACTGGCTGCATGGTGCCTGGTTCATAGAGAGACTCGGAAAGAGCTCTTCAGGGCATGAGTGTGTCAAGCCAAGAGAACTAAAAGCATAGTCCCAGAGTAGTTTGGAGTGGATGCAGGCAATGATGCTCTTAACATGGAAATGTATGTGTGTTTTGTGTTCATTATTAACACTGGTGGCATTGCATTACAAAAGAGGCAAACAAAATGGGCTGAAGCAAAAATAACCACATGTTGTTGCATCTGTATTCCTCCTTCTGTAAGTGTATGTTTATTTATTTATTGTATATACATTATCTAGACAACATAAATAATTGCACACTACACAGGTCCAGGACAATCGAGTTATTATTTATTTTATCTATAGATATACGGTTTAAGACACACAGTTTTTGGTACTAAAAAAAATACATTTTAAAATATTTTAAACCATTTCACAATGTCACAACTTTATTTTTTTATTTTTAAATCAAAATAATCATGCTTACAATGTGTTCTTGAGGTCTTATACAAGGTAATAAGATATAATTTTACATTAATAACGAAAACGTCTCAAATATCACATTCTTTTCAATACTTTCAATACTTTTTTTAAATTTAGTATAAGCTACTTTGAGACTTTTGACAATATTACACATAGACTCGTAAGATATTACTGTCCTACTCATTTTAAACTGAAATAAAACTCAGATTTTTCTTATTTTTGAGTCAAATATTTATATAAAAAATATATATTTATTTATACTTAAACCCATTTGTGGTCCTTGTAATATTTATTTATATAGAACAAATTAAGATGTGGACAAATATACAACATATTTGAAAAATATTATACCCACTTGATAAATTCCAATTCCCCATGAACACATATTCTGGTCTATGTATGCTTAGTGCTATAACAACCAAAACAAAACCCCAACAATGTAGTTCATGATTATGCTTGAGTTAACAAAACTGCTTTTAACAAAACAAAACAAAAGAACACGTTGCCCATGCCCAATGTTCTTTTCCAGAGATACAGTACATAAATAGTTTTAGCTTAATATCGCACAGCTGTCAGTGAATTTAGGCGAAAACAGAAAGACAAATCCCAGCGCCAGCATTCTCTTCAGCAGGTTCCAAAGACACCACAGACCCATCTGCCGCGCTCTCGGGGGTAGAGCTTGCAAACGCATTAGTTCTGGTAGTAAGAGTAGTAGTACCAAACATTAACCAGTGCATCCCTCATGTCAAAGGTGCCTAATAATATCTAACATTTCACATTTAGGAGTCGAAACAAAGCCGATTTGGACATGTGTTAGGCCAGATGTCATCTATTTTTAGCGTTTCCGATTTATGTTGCAAGCAAATGATGATGTCAATGGCAAAACATAAATCAGGGGTTGGATACTGAACCTGTGGTAGTACTTTAGAACAGATTATCATAGCAATCAATTATGAATGCATTTAGAAGCAACAATATTTATAGAGTTATTTATATATTTATAGGGTTATTAGAAGCACGTATATTGTATTTCCTTGCACACTCAGATCTCATCCAAGTTTGTTACTCATGGCATGTTCACACTTCTCTTAACTTGCCATATCACCTCTCAGCAAGAATCTTCTCCATGTTAACAATATATTTATTCGAATAATACAATACACATTAAAGCTAGGGTACTTAACATTTTTCATCATGCAAAATATGCTTTCTCTGGAACCATATATAGAGTTTCAATGAATCTGACCACAGTATTCTGCTGTTATATCACTCAGCATATTTGTAACAGAGAGCCATGCAAGTCACTATTTAAAATGTTGGGCTGAGAGCTGATTGGCTGAGTGAGGGTGGTCCTCTCTTTTGATCTATGTTGGATGTAAAGTTGATCAAAACCTGTGACAGAGCAGAGGCCACAAATACATGCACAGGAAAACTAGTATTGAGGGTTAAAAGCTATAGATATTTTTACATCATTGATTTTTTGGGGTTTTAAAGTTTGGTAGACCAGCTTTAATAATGCTAAAAACTAATTCAAAATTTCCCATTACAGGAATACACAATGGACGTCTTCTTTCGCCAAACGTGGATCGACGAGCGGCTAAAATTTGAAGGTCCCATTGAAATTTTGCGCCTGAACAACCTCATGGTCAGCAAGATCTGGACCCCGGACACATTTTTCCGAAATGGCAAAAGGTCGATTTCTCACAACATGACCACCCCCAACAAGCTGTTCCGAATCATGCAGAACGGAACTATCCTTTACACCATGAGGTAACCAAAACATGACACGCTTTTCCCTCTTACCCCCCTAACCCCCAACCCATACCAGGCCAGCCAAGATGAGAATAGCCCTGCAAGGACGAAGATTGAATGAAACTCTCCCAAAAAATAAGATCATCTGATGAGGGGAAGAAAATGCAGGCTTGGAAAGGTTTTCAAACAAACCGGCTTTGTTCCAAAAGATTCATATCATCAAATAAGTCCCCAGAGTTACAGATGGTCCAGAATTAAGTTTTTCAAGATTAAGTTTACTTTGCAAATATAGGTAAAGGGGGAGTTTTGGAGGTTTTTTGTGATTGGGATATATATTGGGAAAGTCAGCTGAGCGTGCTTTCATTTTTATTTCACTTCAGAGCACAATAATTTAATTGGTACTGCTGCGGCTTTGGAGACTAGACAGTTTAAGGGGTCGGTATGTGTGTGTGTGTGGTTGTATGAAACATTTCTCATTTCCAGCTTGAAATGATTTGAGCATGAAAAAAATAGTTCAGGAAAGAGCTCAAAACAGCCAATGTATCAATTTAGATTTTAATCACTGCTTCACATAGCAGTATTATTCGCCAACTTTGCCGAGTTCAAAAGCAATGTGTTCATGAGAAGTTGGCAGAAGGGGTCGATGGCACAGATTGGAAGCCTTTGTTGTGTCAGTCTAGGGCAGTTGCGGCTACATAACCATCGTACTGTGATTGGGAAGAGATTGAACATGCATGGCTTATTTTTTTGTCTTTCTTATTTGTGAAGCATTTTTGAGTTGCCTTGTGTATGAATTTGCAATGCAAAATAATGATCATTTATTTTCTATAAATGATATTGTTAATGAAGAGCAATGTAGCTTCTACTTTTTCTTTTCCCCAGTATTTTTTATCTATTACATTTTCTATCGATATTATAGTCAATAAAGCTAGGTGACTTCACCTAGCTTTAGTTACAAGCCAGAGCTATGGAGAGGTAAGCTGACCTAATATAAAAATTTTGAGGAGCGAATAAATCTGTAGTTTAAGTGTTATTTCTTACTGGAGAAAAACTCCCAGCAAAGACATAACATTACCTAGGCAACAGGCATCAGAAAAGTGTCTTCATACGAGTTTAATTAACGAGAAAAGCAAAAAAGCAGGAATAAGAAAACGGAAAACATTAAGTATGACATAACATTACATCTTGTCTAAAGTGGTTTTGTTTAGCGGCTGTGGAACCATCTTGCACAAAGCGCTGACTGAAAGCTGTGTCCATCTCTCTCATTGTTGTTGTCAGACTGACCATAAACGCTGAGTGCCCCATGCGCCTGATGAACTTCCCCATGGACGGCCACGCCTGTCCCCTCAAGTTTGGCAGCTGTGAGTTTCTCTTTGTTTCTGCAGTGTTTTGACAGATGTCTTCCACAAATGATTATTCTGTCACTGAGTAAACAGGAGTCTGACAGTGAGAAGTATTTCAAATGTCACAGATTGAATAGTCCGGCAGGCCCAAAGTGAAGAAAACATGGCCCAATTGTGTGTCTTTTTCGAGTTTATTATAGCTATGTATCAAGCGAGAGCAAGAGAAAACACGCAATGGGGAAAAAATTCAAATTGGTATAATGAACAACAGGACACAACATCGGCACCGTAACAGTAATGTTCAGTTTATACCGAATATGTATGCATGGTTTTGAAGCTTAGGACAAAGTCTTCAGACTGGAATCTCTATCTGTAAACAATCAAATACAAAATATGCATTTGAATTAGTTACATTGCATGCATATTTTGGTTGTTGCATGATTAGACAATCCGGCAAAAACCCGACTAACATAGAATATGCTACAAAAGCATATTCTATGTTAGTCGGATTGAAACAAAATGCATGTTTCAAAATTGCATTTCGAAACATGAACAGGTATGCATGGTTTACAGATTAGACTTAAATAGCATGCGATATGCGAGAGAGAATATTATACTGTAGAGATTACAGTGCCGAGAGATTCCTCCACTGATGAGGTGATGATGGAGAGGAGGCGGGTTGCTGCACGAACATCTGGGCCGGTGGGCAGTGACCACAGGAGATATTCCAGTTTTCCCATCTGAATTTTCACTTTAGCTCCATTTCCTTGAACCCCATGGATTGCTTCTCTATGCTAGCTGCTTCTACATTAGATAAATAGTAGGGATGCACGATAATATCGGTGCCCGATAATTATCGGCAATTATCGGCAATTTTGACGTCCTACCGATAAGTCCGATAGTAAGAA
>JAPMNZ010835325.1:0-10612 GCA_029875035.1 Pomatoschistus microps | reverse complement strand
CAAAATTCATATATGATCATGCATTATATGTATGAATTAATAAAAGGTAATCTGCCTCTAACTTCCTAAAGGCGCCACTTATTAACATATATGTTATTCCGTTACCAGCAGCAGCATGGCCCGTGCACAGCAGCAAACAGGCGCTCCAGAGCCGTGCAGAGCACGGGACCCAGCTCGACCTTTTGGGGCCTTTTTGAAACCAGAGCCCGCTGCTGGTTTGTTCAGAGCTGCTGTAAGTCTGTGTGCAGCGGTCGATCACAACAAAACCACAAAACAGTGAGCAGCCGCAGAGGAAACCCGAACCTCCACACACTGCGCCACACTGCCGCTCACAGACCCTCCAAAACCCTCAAAGTCCCACACAGACCCACACAGACCCACAGATCAACAAAGCAGCAAAACGACTGTGAAATCAATTGATGAGCGGGTCGATGACAACCCATAATGCCTTTGTATTAAATGTTATTAGATATAACGAACTATATATTCGTTGATCCAGTTTGTAAGACTATTTTCTGTTGTGAAATCCACAGTGAAAACAGAGCGATTACACTATGGCTTATGTTAAAAATAACAAGCCTCATGTGAAATGAATGTCCTTTGTCGGTGTGGAAAGATATAGGCATATACTTGTTTTTTAACAAGTATATATATTTTTAATTTTAGATAACTTATTTAACTAACTTATATCTAAAATACTAAATAAAAAACCCCAAGAAACTATAAGAAATTACATGATAAAATAAATAGATAAATACATGAATAAAATAAAGAAAGAAATGAGTATGTCCTCAATGATTTTAATTCGACAATTTAAACAATAGTGACCAAAACACAAATGGTGCAAAACGCATGGTGATGTTGGTGACAAGCTTTGCTTGCAGTATTTTCTAACAGATAATTGGATTATATGGTCAAACTTTCCCCTTGGCTTTCTTTACCAATATGTTTAAATAGCTATATCTACAAAAATAGGCAAAATTAATTAATTAATAAGTTAGTATAGTCAAACTATCCGTATTTATTTGAAATTATGTTTGAAGTTATCTATGAGGGCAGTAACATGTTGATCCTCCATTACACACGATTTAGACTGGAGCATTATTGTCATGTGTGAACGGAGCTCCTCGTTACAATATGAGTTGGTTCGTTTGAATGTGTTTGAATTAAAGGTTTTGTTTGAGTAATGCACGGTTATTGCTTGGATAAAAAACCCAAACTCATGCTCGCCTATATGAGATATCTGAAATATAAAGCAGGGCCTTTTCTAACAACTCGCACAATGCAATTATGGATCAAATCAATAACAATTGTAGATCAGAGTAATAGTTTACTCTTACCGCGGCCGCGCGTGCACAGGCATGCACGCGCAGATAAATAAAACTGCATATTTAAACTGGTATTAATACAAAGTAGTACTGCTATTAAGTAGGGCTGCCATTAATGACCCATGTGACATTATATATTCATTATGTGCATGCAAAGAAAAGAAAAGCAAAAGCAAGTGTCCTTGTGTGGGCAGAGCAGAAGCATTGGATTGCTTGAGTGTTATTGAAGTGCAGGGAAATGCCTCGCAGCTGAGTCGTGGCAGAAGACAAACAAACACATTGTGTCGCTTTATCAGTATATTAACACCAATTCTCAGTCATTACATTAAGGAGTATTGAGCTGGGAGTGTTTTGGCCTGGTGAGAGCTTGGCACTGCCCCGCAGTCGGAATGGAATAACTGCCACAATGAACAGGACGCAGATTCACGGCACTATCAATCTCCCCTAAAGAGCGCGCTTCATCAAAAGATGAGGCCTGGACGTAACATGAGCTTTGTTCACATATTCTTCTGCAGGCGGCTGTCTCAACAGTGATGCCTGTCATGTCCGTTTACGGCCGTGTGCATCAGAGAGGCCTTCACATGTTTATTATGGGCTGTAAGATAATGAAAGAGCAGAAAACTGCGCGCCATGACAGCCCCATCTAACCACGGCTCCATGAAGCGCACTGTAATATGCGCCACTTTGACTTTCTCATTATGAGCGGGAAGGGCATGGTGATCAATACATGATTAATGCTGATATGGCGCGTGTAGGCGCACAGCACAGGTAACACTGACGTGCGCATCACGCACATATCCCTCCAATTATCTTCATTATGATTTTGAGCAGTGGAAAAGGGCGGCATGCTTTCCGTTTGCTGTGTTTTCGTGTATTCCCGCCCCTTCATGAATCTCTCCTCTCCAGGCCCACTCCCCCTCCGAGGCATAATTAATTGGACGGACTGAATTTCACACACGAATTATTCACGAATCTATCGATCGATATTGAACACCCAGGGCCTTTCTCTTAACCTCGCTTGGTTTGTCGTGAAGCAGAGAATATTAATGTCATCAGGAAGGGGGTAAGGCCGGAGTCCCGCGTTCATTTTGATATATCACTCATTACATAATTTAGAGGAAATCTTTCCCGTTAAAAGACAGATTCTTTAATTAATTGTGTAAAATGAGACTGGGCTCATGATGTCTTTTAAGGTGGAAATGCATTTCCATATAGAGCTACCTCGAGACATGACTAAGAGCGCTAGTACAGCAGCGGGGTGCCCACTTCTCCAAACACTCACCAAAGCCGGTTTGGGCTCTCATTGTGCATGACTTTATGTCCGCCTCTCAGCTCGGTGCCTACTGTAGCTCTAAAAGCTGCAATGATCGATTTTTTTCTTTTCTACGCCGGGCTTGGTTCAGTAATCAGGGCCCCCTTCCTCACAGATCGATTGATATTGATTAGTAAATCCAGCGCCTGTAGCAAAGGCAGCGCACTATGGCGCCCCGTGCAGCCAGGCCACAGCCAGAGCGACACCTGTCGACAGAAGGCGCACAAAGCACACAAAGAGCGGGTCGATGAGCTGCAGACGCGGGGACTGAGAGGGCACAGGCTCGGCCCAATCTGAGCCCTCATTCAGGAGCCACTTACTTCTAATCACACTTTTATGCTTTTAACGGCTGCAGACAGTCTTGGAAACGACTTTATCTGTGACCACTTCAATCAAACGTGGCAAACCACACTGTAAATATATTTCATACAAGTAATGTAAATAATAAGTAAGTAAGTCGTCTTTTATTTATATAGCGCCTCTCACAGACCAGAGTCACAAAGCGCTTTACTCTTGATGTTTTTTGGGCAGTTGTCTCTCACTCCACACAAAGATGGAGCGGGGTCGCCATATGTACAGGAGGCGCATGTCAGACCTATTGTACATGTTTTCAGTGGTAGTTGAAATCACAACACCCGGAGGAAACCTACGCAGACACGGGGAGAACATGCAAACTCTACATAAACAGGCCTGAAGGTGGAATCGAACCCAGGACCGCTTATGCAGCGCTAACCACTGTGCCCGTGGTTATCGTCCTTGGACTGTGTGGTTCCAGGCACAGTTACTTGAAGGACACAGTATAAAATCCAGAGATTTAACTATACATTTACTGATTCTTGAATGTTTGTACTTATTTATTTATGTATTTATTTATATATTTATTCTACTTAAATTTTGATGTCAAGCACTTGAACACTTTATAAATGGGCTGTTAAAGCTATAATGTAAAACAAGTGCATGTAATTTAAGCTGCTAATTGCTATATGCTCCCTCTTCATTTAAACTGTGGCAAAATGAATTATTGAATTGCAAGTTACAGATAGTTTTTCCCCAGTGCAGAACAGTAGATGCGGGAGAGTGCTGAATCTGCCGTTGTTCCACATCAAACAGACTAAAGCTCAGTGTGTTTAGACTCAACACTGTACAGCACAGTCCTGCTGAGAGACAGATCCCCTCTTCACAAGAACAGGTCCAACAAGAGGGGCTCTGCTGCTGGACTGCAGCACACGGGAAATATCCTCACAGCATCAGCTGGGTCTGTGATCTCACATCAGACAGATATATTTGGAAATGCATTTTGATCTGGAAACGCAATATGCAAATATCATATCTATAGAATCCCATTTTTGACTGTGATACAGCGAGAAACACAACAGAAAGTCAATCTGTAAAGAAATCAATTCTGTGTGGAGCTGTTATATGAAGGAACATAATTTCTGAAATGAACAATTTTCCGACAACAAACGTGAAGTCAGTTACATTTACCTCAGAAAATATATCCCACAGCGAGTAAAACAAACACACTGTCATAATTGTAGATCAGTTTTAGGTTTAATGAAACCTTTATAAGACACTTATATTAAACTTTATGCCCACCGACTATCAACAGAAAGCTCAGCATGGCAGCTACAGCACCAATGACTGATTGAAGGGCATATCAACTCATATTAAGGTATATAGAAAATGAAATACTTTCTGGGTTTATGATTAAAATGGTGTCAGATTATTGAACAAGTGAACCATGATTACACAGAGACACAGACGTACAGATGAAGATAAGTTAGTAAGTTGCACATTAGCATGTGTTGCTGTGATATATACAGCTGCAGTGTTGATGAAATATGAATATGATGGATGGGCCAGCGTGCAGGTTAGACATCTGTAGTAAACAGATTGGACTGCAAAGGCTGATCAATGGGCTCTGTTCCACTGTAATTAGACACACAGCGCCACAGCTCGGCTCCAGCCACTTCAGCAGAATTGAACAGCACCTCCTCATACATGCACAGATAACATGAGACCACAACAAATCTGTCCCGAACTTCCATATTCTATTTGGGTTTATAGATTTTTAACATCTTTAGGTCCATTTTATTTTAACTGCAGCTTTTTCAGAGCTAAAAAGAGAGGACCATCTTCCCTCTCAATATTCAAAAGATAAAATGTCCTCTAATTAGACGAAGACACAATTGTGATCTGATTTGTTCACAAAAAGTTATTTAAACAATTTGTAATTATGAAACAAAAACAATGTATGGTACCCCTGCTTTAAGTTAAATTAAGACCAGAACAAGCCATCTCCATCTTACTGGAAAACATGTTATCTTGAACATATTGAGAGCTGATTGGCTGATACAAAAATACATGTCTGTGAAACTATGATAGAACCAAAAGACTTATAAGAAATAGTTACATGGAGCTCTACATACTCATTTTATCTGACTTCCAAAGTGAGGTACTCCAGCTTTAAACACGCAAAATAAGAGACATTGCTGAAGTCTGCTATGAAGAAACCCCACGGGGATGGGCCGGCTCTGTCTGCTCCTCTTCCCAATTTGTGGTGACTTTATAGAGACAGTAGGGCTGCTGGGAGGGACACACGGATTCGATTGCTCCCTCGGTGGGGTACATGTGACTGCTGGGCCCCTGCTTTAACCTTCCTTACAACTTCCTGGCTCTCCTGGCGCCTTTTAAGCCTGCACCTGTCTGCCCGCATCCACCATTCTCGTACAAGCGCTCTGAGTTACAACATTTACCCACAATACACCATTCTATTAACTATTAATTTCGCTGTTCGCTGCCAACATCTCCAACGCCCCCCCTTTGGACCCCCTCCCGAACGTAAAGGCACATGCACTTGCTACAATTTCGTTTGAAAATTGCCCCGTGTGCGTGAAGAGGTTCATAGGAGTGTTTGTGTTTGCACGGGGAGTTGGGTTATAAATACCCTCTCAGAGCTCAATAGAGTTGGCTCCAGTGGGCTCCGTTTGAAGTAGCAGACTGCAGACCTGCTGGGGGGGTAGGAGGGTGGGGGGTTCTGACCTCAGTCCCAACAGAGAACCCCCCCAATTCCTACAGCAAAGTCAGTCAATATTTTTCTCTTTCTCCATACGCGGCGCCCCTCCCTCTGCTTCTCGGCTCCGTCTCTTTGCTTTTTCGGCACATACACAAATGCACACACTTTGTCCAACTCCTCCACCTCTCTCTGTTCTTCCCGTCCTCTTTTCTCTACAGTAATTCTTCGCAGCCGCCTCTGCCCCTCCTTTGGCTCTCAATTCTACACACAAAATGCTTACTTTTGTGCAACAGTCACTCAGTCCCCCATTGCGACTCAAACTGCATTAATATTGAATCAAACAGCAGTGTCTCCAGCTAGTCCCTCTCCCCCTTCACCCCATCTTTCTCCCTCACCGCGGGCTGGCTCCCTGTCTGCACTCTGCAGGATGGAAGGAATATTCCCACTGGGCAGGAGGCATGGATTAGCTTTAAATCAACTTTAATATGGCAATAGAGATAGAGCTATAGGATCTGTCGGTGTGCAGTTCTGTGTGTGATGCATTGAGTGACTTTCTATCTCTCCACCATGTGTTTTGTAATGAGATTTACAACTTTTGTATATTTACCTTGCTCTATGTTTTCCCTCTTCTGCCTCCCACTCTCATCCTTCTTCATCCGACCGGCGCTGTCTGTACCAAGCCTGCAAGCGTAAAGAACAGGAGCAACACAAGGATCGAAACACCGCGCCGAAGAAGCAACGCCTGGTCTTCACCGACCTGCAGCGCCGCACACTCATCGCCATCTTCAAGGAGAACAAGCGTCCATCCAAGGAAATGCAGATCACCATCTCCCAGCAGCTCGGCCTGGAGCTCAGCACAGTCAGCAACTTCTTCATGAACGCGCGCCGCCGCTGTGTGGACCGATGGCACGACGATCATGGAGCCAGCCCGGGACAGCCAGGCACGTCGGCTACCACCTTCTCCAAGGCCTGAGAGACGGAGAGGGCCTTCGGATGGTCAGGAGCTGGGCTGGGGTCACAGGCATGGTTAAAAGGCTGTGAAACATGTCTGCAAAACCCCTACCAGGTCCTGGCTGTCTGAATGTGTCCTCTGCCGGAAAATCCTTCGTGCCATGCAATCATCTTTTCTGTCAGTCAAAGAAGTCAAGCTCTCACCTGAAGAAAAAAAGATAATCTAAAAGGTGAATTGAGAAGTCAGGTCCACAGCATTACTCCCACAAGGACAATCATTGATTCTGTCTATTTTATAATGAGAATCATCCTGGACAGTTTTGTTCCTGATTAAGGAGAGTTACCAAAGATATTTTGTTAAATAGTACATCATAATGATACTGGCCTCACTTCCTCACTACTGAAGCAAGCACTCAATTTGCAGTTAGTCCCAACACACCTCTTTGTGTCTGCCTCTTTTTCTCTCACATCCCACAGAAGCAACAAGGGCAAAAGAATGGCAATAAATCTGACAAAACAGCACATAATTATGCGTGCCCATCCAGCACACATGAGGCCATAGAAAGCAGCAGTCTTCACATCCCCTGCCCAATCACGCCCTCCTGTAGTCTCCTCCATTCCTCAGCAAATGGTATTCCCTGATGGCCAGCTATTTCAGAGAGCAGCTCAGCCTGATCATACAGCTAACTAATGAATTTAAAAATGAATCGATGCCGACAGAGAGAATGAGGCCTTGACCCTCATGAAGGTTACACTCAAGACGCTCAGCAGAGATTCTCAGGTCTTCTTGGTCCAGGTCTATTTTTTTGCACACACGAGACGTGTAATCTGTAGCCAAGAGTCTGTGTCTCTGCACCCAAAAGCAAAGAGACTGTCCAAAGGTCTGGACTTGCTCTTTGTTCTGCTCAGAGCCTTCTTTGGATCAATACTGGGGCCCAACTACTGCACGTTAGAGCGTAACGACATAACCGCTTCTAGACAAGCTACGTGTACATGTAAGGAGCACATAGACAGCAGTGGACACAGGGACATGTCCCCAGTGTAGGACCAGCTCATGGATCCATCCTGCACAGGTCATGAGAGCACCAACAGAGCAACAGTGCCCCCTACTGCCCGCGACACACACATGTGCAGAGGGCAGGACTGAGGAGGAGGGAGGGAAAAGTCACTAGATGCTGAGAAGTCATGGCACAACACGTTCAGGCCCTCACAGCTCTTTGAAGGCGGATCAATACTTAACCATTATCCTATTGTTGTCCTTCATCCAGCCAGTGCTGGTGCTGCCAGAGGAGGGGGTGCGTTATTATTTTGTCTGGGAAATAAAACCAAAACCTAATGCTAGACTTACAATATTCACCAAACACAACTCATGTAAACACAGTTGAGGTTTCATCATCAGTATTTCACTCTCCTCCTTAGTAGCCAACGCAGACCACAGTCATCGTTCCTACATTCTACAATAATTAGTGCCAATGTTTACTGCCTTAATGCAAATCAGAGAAAGTGGTACTAGGTTCATACGGCTACAAGGCAGCCCCGAGATGACAGGCAGAGTGCCATAGCAACCAACAATCAGCTGTTAAAGGGAAAGTATACTTTTGTAGGAAAAAATGAAAAACAAATTCAAATCTAAGTCAAACAATAAGCAAACCTCAAATACAGACACATATTCATCTGTGGACACATTTGATGACTGAGCAAAATCTGTCATTCTGTCTTTGGTTCTCTACCTCTCCTGTCCCTTCTTCTCTCTCTTTCTCTCTATAATGATGCGGGTATTTAACTAGTACCATAGACACAACAGTTTCTATTTCTTGTTACTATTGTGCTCTGTCGTGCAAGGCACCTTGTTGATAAACCAAAACAAAAAAGAAAGACTTTTAAAAGAAAAAAGAAGAATGGAAAGACTGTGGCCAATGAAGGACTATTGCTGTTTTTGGTTTTGTTTTTGTTTTTTGGCATTATGTTGATAAAGACTTGGAGGAGACATTTACAACATGAACGTGAAAGAAAAAAACAGGGAGTTGCAGAAGAGGAGAATACAAGATGGACTTTTCTCTCTCTTGTATGTTTTCATGGACTGTGCTGAGCCCCACAAATGGGGTCAAACAAAACACGACCTCTAAACGTCTGGGCTGATTCAGTGTGTCATGAGGGTGAGGTGAGGGCATCTCTTGGGACTCAATAGTTATCTGCAAGGTCTTAAGATGCAACTGTAGCATTTTCAACAATGTAGTCAGATTAGCAGTGCAGATTAGATACGGTGGTCATTATAGATGAGTTGTTGAGGTCAGGGACTTTACATTCATGCTGTGAGCAGAGAATGACCGTCTCCCAAGGATGATGCGCTCACGTTGATTTGTTGTATACAGTTCAAATGTACGTTATAGCTAGATTCAGTGCTAGGCATTAGGCTGACAATATGACATTTGTTTGTAGTGAGAACCAATGTGGCTACCTCACTAAGCAGAGTGGTTTGTGAAACAGCCACTGATACCAAAGATACTGCAGCCTACCGGTCCCAAACTGCCTAGGGGGACACAAGCCAAAAGGGCCCCTTTGTCCTGTGATGTTGACATGGCCACACGCAAACACACGCAAACACACACACACACACACACACACACACACACATACACAGACTCACACACATAGGAGATCAGTGCAGTCAGACTGCATTGTGCCACATGGAGGAGGTGGCTGCCGTGCAGACAGCGTTGAGTGCCTTTTCCCTTCAACCACGGGTGGGACTGCACTGGACATACAAACATAAACACACACCGCACACTCGTTTTCAAACACACACACACACACACACACACACACACACATGATACCACCGTACCACTATAATGGGATGGACAGAACGGCGGCTAAGAGAGAGACACAGTGTGAGGCTGTGTCAGCATTTTCACCCATATTGACTTTCCATCTTGATACACTAGAATACAAGCACTTTATCATGTAGAAAGTCTATAAACATTTTCTAGACACTATTTATTTGAATTATATGTTGCTCCTTAATCTGTCAGGGTTTTTTTTTTCTTTTTCTACTGTTTCAAGCATTGTGTTTTGCTTTGGTTTCTTGCTGGATGTGCTTCCACCCACGGCCGCCTTTCCTCTCTCACATAAGAGATATTTTTGTGCACCAGTGACGGGGCAGGTGAGGCAGCCGCGGCTCGAAGCTCTCAGCCCTGTACATGTTTTGGTCTCTTCTTCTCTATGGCGTGCAAGCACAGAGCTGCACTAGTAAGGTGTGGACGACGCACTGACAGCTTCAACACAAACTCTCCTCCTTCTGTCCAGTCGACCTCTCCCCCTGGCTAGTGCCAAGACTCGGTAGGCGTTTGTTGACAATTAATTCTGAAATACCTCAAAACCTTTCATGTAAACTTTATGTAATTTAATCTGAAAATAATACTGCTAATGATAACAATGATTATGAAACTATGATACTATGATAGTTAGTTTTGGAACTTGTGACTTGAAGCTTTATACTGTTAAATTCCTTTTATTGGTTTTGCTCATTTTTCTTGTACGTTCCGTTTCTTTTGCTACGGCATGTACTAACTGTTTTCATAAAGGAAAAAGACATTGTGAATGTTTCTGTGGGAAAAAGAAAAAGACAGAAAACAAGGCAGGTAAAGAAAGTTGTCAGGTCCAGAGCTCTTTCAAAGGATGGTATATTCAGAAAAAAGTGCAAAAAAAGAGACAAATATTTAATTTTGGTTGAACTCACAACCAAAAAATCAATTGATAAACCAAAGGGTGAAACACGTTTTGTTTATTGTTAGCTTTCTTCTGCCTTTAAGTTGTCTTTTCTCTTTAAAACAATAATTTGGAAGGTTCCTGGGTGTGTTCAAGTGCTCCTAATGTTCTTATCAAAGCACCTTTTGTTGAAAAGAAAGGTGCGCTTTTTTTCTTTTTGTGCATGGATATTGTATAACTGTATAGAAACCAACAGGAATGACCTGTGACTTTGTGGGATGAAGAGGAGGAAAGAAA
>JAPMNZ010835195.1:0-11542 GCA_029875035.1 Pomatoschistus microps | reverse complement strand
TATCACTGTTCATTGATCTAACACCAGTCAATTCAACAACATTTATTAGTAACAACATCGAAACATATTTCTATGAAATGTCAGCTCTTACCTGAATGAGTGCTTTGATTTCCAGGTCATATTTTATAATTTCTTGACTACAAATTCTGACGTGAACGTCTGGGGAAGACGCCATATTTGTTGTTATACGGAAAGCCCAAAAGACCAAAACAAAACGCAATTCCACAAGCACACTGTGAATATCGTCGACAGTATATGAACATACCATGGATAGCAGTACATTATACATTCCTTCATTATTTAAAAAAGGTATGCGAATAAATACGACATAATACTAACAATTTAGTAAATAATAACAATTAAATAATGACAGTAAAAAATCAAAACAAAATGTATTTTTGTGCATATTATAAATAAGTCATAATTGGAGAATTGAATAGTTCAAAAAGTCCCTGGAGGACAAGTTCTGAGAAGAAAGATGATAATTATAATAATGGCTTATGGTGGCTTTTGCTTTTCAGAAAGAAGGTCCTGGGTTCATATCCCAGTCAAACAGAATCTGAACTGAATGGAGTTTCCATGTTCTTCCTGTGTCTGTGTAGGGTTCTTATACCATGTACAATAGTTAAAGTTCATAAACTCCAGGAGTCCTGTCCCAGCCGTGCATCAACATCTGGAGATGGGTCACTGGGGGCTGCACTGGTGACCACGGCTCCTGACAGACCGTCCTTGTGGCTGTGATGGGTGAGTTTCTCTGCAAGGACAACATCACATTGACCTTTTCTTTTAGTTAATAATAATCTTTTTAGTCAATAATAATCACCAAAATGTATAATATGAGGGAGAGATGTTTCAAATTTGTTTTGTGTTGCTCGATGGGAAAATAGTGACGTTCCACCTCCAGGCCTTTCTGTGTGGTTTGCACGTTCACCCCGTGTCAGCAAAGGTTTCCTCCAGGTGCTCCTGTTTTCCCTACCACTAAAAACATGTACAACAGTCGCCCACAACACCCACCCCACTCCCTTCCCCTCTCTTTGGGGCCAGTACTCCCCTATAAAAGAGATTATTTCACAGGAAAGTCACAGATTTCAAAAAGATCAATAATGAAAACACAAACACAGAACATGGGGTGCTAATATTTTTTATTTTGATATTAAATCAATTAACAGAATCAGACTATTGTGGTTACAAGCAAAGCTGCAGTACCAACTCCTGGCTGATAACAACAGAGTAAAAGAAGATTTAAAAAACAAAACAAAACAAAAAAAACAGAAAAGAAAAATATAAAGAGGCACAATAACACAACACATAGATTCAGGGCCAGTGTCTGCTGGGGGTAACCGCCGACAGACCCAGCCTTACAGTACGAACCAAAACAACATTGTATTTTTGTGCATACAGCCACCCACAGTGCCTCTGAGAGAAAAAGTGAAAATGAAGTTAGACGAAAAGTAAAAACCAGCACGACATTAAATACACAACATAAATTTAAAACAGCCGTCAAGATATTGTTTTGAACAGGCATATATGTGAACTACAAATATAGACGTTGTTGCTAGAGAGAGGATCAAGTTAGTTTCAGCAGGATACACATAGTTCTGACATTTTTCTCATTTTTTTATTAATTTTTCTGTATTTTTTTCTTTTTAAAACCAAGAGATCTATCGGAGCGCACCGGGCAATGAAGTACAGGCTTCCTACAAAGATCAGGGAGAGGAAATAACACATAGGACTATAACTTACTACGAATAAATCCCATGCCGTCGATCTAGAGTAATAAGTCGTTTCACCATTTTTTTTTTTTTTACAAGATCAAAGCACGTCTTTACAATGGTGCGTGTGGAGCTCAGAGTAACAGATGCTTTCCACGATATCAGAACTTGTACGGAGATTACGGTTGGTGGTCGTTTGCGGTCCAAGCTAAATAAGATGACAAGTATATTCGCTTCTCTCTTTGCTTCATGCAATTTTGGCAAATCTGGTAGGAGATGTAAATCATTGCAGTGTTTTATCAACGCGGAGTGTGAGTGGATACTGTAGAGAAGAGGGTTATTGTCTTAAAAAGGTGGATACTGGTTAAAAAATCCATCGAGTCTGCAGATTGGGTGAAGTTTGGCCCCTCCCGCTCTCTCGGAGGAGCAGGAGCCGGTCTCTGCCCACCAGCCTTAAGCCCGTTTATAAAGAAGACCACGGACCAAAAGCCCTTCTGAAATCATTGTTAAAGGTACGACACGTCCCCAGAGCAGTGAAAAACTACCAAAAATAACTGTATTTTTTTTGTACATTTTGAGTTTTTGATAAAGAAATAAGAAAGGTCTAGAGCTTCCTAACTTCAGGCCAGACTTAAGTTGTCAGAGAATGCTTAAACAGGGAGAGATTTCAAACTTAATTCTAACGTTTTTATTTCACACTGGATTTGTTACTATGGACCAATGGCTCCGATGTGTTATTTGTTTTATTGCATTTCCTGTGGATTATGTTTACTTTATGTATTTGCTGTTGGATTATCTGTTGGAAAATCGACTGCTGCTGTAACTATACAAAAATAAATATAAAAATAAATAATAAAATACTTCTTTCTGAATGATTTGTATGAGGTAAGTAGTAAGTAGTCGTTTATTTCTTCGGTCATCTTGATTGTTTAGATCTTAGGACACACATTTTACAAAATCCTATACATTTAACAATAACTAAAACGTGTATATATAACGGATTTTTGTGCTAAATATTGCCAGACCGAAGCAAATAATCTTTGTTAACACTTGTGCTACCCTAAGATGAAAATTAGGGTTTTAAAGGATCTAAATGAATTATGAAAAATGTAGGTCCAAAATATTTTAATTAGGGTTTTTTAATCACTGTTGTGGGGAAATTTGGGAAGATAGCACAAGGTTTAAGTCTGAACAAAGTATGTTTAAATTGCGGCCATTTTCCTCTTACTCCAGAGTAAATTGAATGCGTGTTTGATTGAGGGACCGGTTAAAACATAAAAAAAGAACGCCTGGAGTTAAACGGTATAGAAATACTAATCTATACTCTACATATTGAATGGCTTTTTGCCTACAATAATAACGAACTGTCTCCTCCCATGGTTTGCAGATCATGGGAATGCCCTTCGCTCTCATACCCACACATTCTGTAGATCAACAGATAATGATGCTATGCCCTATTTACGAAGCAATAACATCAGGAGACAAACTATACAAGATTTTGTTTGTATGTTTGTTGAAAGATCTCCCCCTGAAAAAGCATCTCTGACCCTGTGTTGATTCATGTATTTAGTATTTAGAGACCACAGCTTTTGTGACCGAATGGCAACACATGGATTAATATTGTCTACAGCATAAAAGCAAGACAAAAATCAATTCTTTTGCCAGGTTTGGTTTGAAATTCAAAACAAAAATAGTCTTTAAATATGTTTATTGTCTTGCACATCGATAAGCGGCCTAGTATTGCAAGATATCTATACAATAAAGTAGTGGCGTAAACATTTAGAAGTGCGAGTTTTCTAGACATACAGATTCCTATGTGACTTTAACTCAAGTTGGTTAGACTGACCTGCTTCACTGCAAAATCAAAAATCAGCACATTTTCTTTGTGAGATTATACCATTATTAAATCATAATATGTTTGATATATATTAGATTAGGAACAAGCAATGAAAAAAATGACAATTAGAGTAAATGAACACAAAAGTAAAACGTGCAACAGTTGCCAGAGCATAAATACTTAAACGATAATTCAATTTGAAAAGATTTAGACACAAAAGCAGTTGAGTCGCACAGACTGTCTAGGAAGACCAGTACGGACTTACATTCAACAAACCGAGAAGCAGCAAAGATTGACCTCAAACTACAAAAACAAAACAAAAAAAAACAAAAAAAAAAGGAGGAAAAAGATGCGGAGTTGCAATAAAAATATGGCTAATAATACAGCGTTTTAAACACGGCCATAATAGCACCCAGCCACTGACAGGTTAGCACCACAGGTTTCCTCCTCTTTCCACTCTCGGAGGGTCTGGCACTTCAATAGAGCAACAAAAGTCTATTTTGAGTTTTATTTTCTTTACGGAAACATTATTAAGAGGCAGCCCCACTGTCGCATCTTGTCCTCGGAGGAGATTTTTGCTTTTTTCACCAGAAGTGTCGGCCTCTGTACACAGTGGAAGCTCTACACCAGTGAAGTAGCAGCAGCAGCCAATACAAAAATTACAACAATGTTGTGGCATAGTGGGCAGAGAAAAAACTTTGAAATAGGACCAGGCCACCTAAAAACATCTTCTTCCTTAGCTTATTTTCGTAATACAAAATATATGGGGAGAAATGCATGATCTGCCCCAGAAATTCTTTTGGGAAAACCCCTTCGGACTGACAAAAGTGGCGATAGGTGTAGTATATTTGAATAAGGCACCTGGTTTGAGCAGGCATCGCTTTTAAAATATCGTCTTTAGTTTATGGTGAATGTAATGTTGGTCTTTTGGAATAAAATTGGAAAAACGACAAGAGGAAAAATACAAGGGATGTGTGAGAACGTTCACTAAAACAAAAGGTCTTTTGTGCTCATACATTAGCAGCAGATACAGATTCATTCAGATAAACGTGAGCCCAAAAAGCCATGCGACAATATGTGACAATGACGGACTTCCACAAAACTATTTAACGTTTTGGCCAATTCTTATTTTTCCATAAACTTGATTCTCTCGTTTCGATGCAGTATAAACAGCATGCAAGAATCATTCCCATATCAGAGAAGCACATCCTTATGTTACAGGGAAAGTGTGCATCAACATCGAATATACACACAAACTAGACTCATATCAAGACTTTGCCAAACAGCTCCAAGAATCAGGACATTATTGGATTTAATGATAAAGAGAAAATAATATAACATTGTCGTTTCGCTGGTTTCTCTTCTCTGTTGTGGAGATTGTGTTTTCAGTAAAATGCATAGAATTCACATTGTCATAAATCCTAGTGTTGCATCAGGACCATCAGGTTGCTTTGGCTCAGAGTAAAAGTATCAACCAATCTTTATGAAAATCTGAATTTTAGGTATAAGTCCATTTGCTTCAGTAGTTTGATAATAGTTTTGAATAGGACAGAAAGATTAATGTTAGACACCGCAATGAGAAAACCACAGCTGACATTATTTCCTTTGCATCCTATGATCTTTTCGAATATAAAAAATAAGGCTATTTCTGATTTCAGAGCTCTAGAAGCAGGTTTAGAAAATAAGCTAGCAGTACACGGCTAACAATTTTAACAGTAAGTAATACAGAGTGCATTTTGAACCCAGTCAGATCGGCTAAAGCTAATGTTAAATCCAGTCATTCTCAACTTGAAATGAGATGAAAAGTTTTCTCTTGACATGTGAGATTTGACTTGGGATTTAAGTGAAAAAGGGGTCAGAGTTATAGTCAGGTTGTATTTCTCCATTTCAATGTATAATACAAATAATACAACAAGTGTCTGAAGCCTTGTTCCAAGTGCGGTAGTAGTAGTTTTTTAGTCGTCTTTTGTATTATAAGTAAATAGAGATAAATGATGCGTCTTCCAATATCAACTCTGCTTCAAAAGAGTGGAAAAATGCTCAAAAAAACATATAAACTACTTCATTAAAGCATGTATTAAGCTTTAGGCGCCAACGTTCTTATGAGAAATATACTGTGGTATAGACAAAAGGTCCTGTAAATTATAGAGTGAGTGGATTATACTTGAATCAATAACATAGAAGAAAATCATGTAAGAATCTAGGGCAGCATCTTTGCAGTGACCTGGCTTCCCATCAAACCTTTACCTATACATTTTCTTACACATTTTTTTCTATTATTGGTTTTAGTAGTCCTCTAGCTCTTATACATTTTCAGGGATTCACAAAATAGATTGGACCAATGAATTCGTTTCACTGGTAACATCTGGTGGTTCTCTAGTTTGCGTTTCTGAAATCAGCTAAACTACCCTACATGTGTTGTGCTATAAATGAGACTCTTGCCACAAAATACTTTAAAATCTCACAATACGTATCTGAAAAATCTCAAACTGTACCATATCTTTAAAACCGTACAGCCCTGGAGTAAATGAGTTTAAGCCTTGATGGATTTGCTGCAACACTAGAAAAGCTCTTTGGGATTTGTAGTTTTTTAACCAACTACCGCCGCAGATCCACAATTCTAGTTTCACGATTGCTTCATTGAAAACGTCGACGAGTTTTAAGTGAGAATCTCGCAAAGTCGTGAATGTGAGTCTAGTTTTTACAAAGAAAAAAAAAAAAGTACAAATCGTCATCCTCATTGGTCCACGTGCCTCGTACGGACACACACATGAATGAAAACGCTCACAAAGTCCAATTCTGGGGTCGTTTTGTTTTTCATCTGTTTATAGTGCAGCACCATGTGACAGTTACAAACATTTTGGGACAAGGCGTGTGTATGTATCGCGTCGTTAATGTTGGCGGATTTCGTGTTTTTCGAGAGCACTGCACCCCACGTGAACAGACACCGATTCTTACAACGCACACACAATATTGAAGAATGGCGACATTACATCATACATAAATATTTGTTTTGATTCATATTGAAGAAGTTGAAGTCATACCCTGATTTTCTGTAGAAGAGCTGTTATATTTTCCACTGTCATCGGACGAGAGTAGCACAAAGTTACACACTCTATTAGCTTAATATTATACTGTAATCAGAAATAATAACGTTAAAGTAAGGAAAGGTTTACTGGCGTGGATATAGTCACTCGTCTCCACTATTAAAAATGCCACAGAGTCCTCTTTTTTGAATGTAAAGTTGCACAGCTTGCGCCTTTTAGATCGACCACAAAACGCATTTCCTCTTGTCAGCGCGGCATGGGCGAGTCACGGTCAAACTGGTATTTTTATAAATTTTGACCACAGTTAAAACCCATTTTGAAAGAGGGAAAAATTATTAAAGCTGACAAACGATGCTTCACAATATTATCAGAAGCAGCTTCTTTATACATTCCTCCTTTTCTTGCTACTTCAGTTGTTTTTAGCCAATCAGGCAAAGTGTATTTGGATTTCTGACCGTTTAGCGCAGACTTGTCCAAAGCCGAAGGTTCAGCTCCTGGTTTTAGACAAGTCCTGCCCAGATTTATTACTATTATACAGAGTATGTGAAGAGTTCATTGAGAAGGCAATAAGTGTCAGAATTGAGTCTCCGTTTATAATTGGCTTGCCATACAGTACAGTGATATAGTAACTTACCCCTATGACGACTAAGAACAGCTTTCCTCAGCTCTTCTTTGCCGCCAAAGGCAAAACCCCACCTCATTTTAAGTCACAAGTAGAAATCAGTTTTACAAATGATAACAATATAGCTCTGGAGAAATGTTGTCTACGCTGTACATCAACCTGAAGAGGAAGCCAAAGCAGAATCAGTTTTTCCATAGGAAACCTCTACTGAAGGCAAATGAGTCATGACGCCAAAGGGCAGCATCAGATCAATGAAGGGACCTGGTTTAAAAACCCTCCACTATTTAAGACCACAAACTTATCACACGAACCTGAATACATGATCCACAGGCAGACACGGGACAGTCAGGTCAGTCATGAAGACCAGATATGAAGCTTTTCAAATGGATTATCTTTTACTTTGGGTCAAATATTGTTGAGTAATTATCAACAAAAGTGAGGTATTTGTCTTTGAATACTTGACCAGGAGCTACAGCTGGTCTTAGCCCAAAGGAGCAGAGATCAATGTGTTTCCAAACAGAGGATGTGGCAGAAACCAGCTACAGTGAAGACCAGCGATCTCTGAACGAGACACTGGACACTTTGAATTAAACACAAGGCGATGTTGTAATTACTATCCCATGAAAGCCTGAAGACTGTCCCATGTCTGCCAGGAGTCGACCCTCCCTCCACTAAATAATCCCTCATTATGTCTCACTTCTTTAGCCCAGGACACTCACGCTCGGCCGCTCCGGGCGAGTAGTCATCAAGTGCACTTGCAGCATTCACACCAGGCCTTTAGCAGCAAATGGAAGAAAAAATGCTTTCTTTTTTTGATTTTCTTTTCCTTTTTTTTGGACAAAGTGCTTTTGTTTTCAAACATACAAGATAGAATATTTTTACATATATATCGGACATTTAGAAGATACATATTAACTTATACTGTATTTACAAAAACTAAATCACTACTAAGAAAATAGCTATGGACGGTCAGGGAACGCAAGTCACTATAGGCTACACCTAGACTAAGAGTGAATAGGTTTATGGATACTCATCTTTCTAGTTTCAGAAAAAAGCACCAAATCTCCCTTTTAGACAAACATTAAACAGTAAAAATATATGTATATACGTAGTAGCGCGAGCAGTTATCAATGCCATCAGACCAGACCTTCAGCAGCGACCGCACAGTGAAGGAGGACATTTTCAATTACACCGCTTCTCCTTTGTAGTAGTTGAGCTTAATCTTCGTTTAGCTTAGTTTTGGACTTAGTTTAGAAAAAAAGAGTCTCAGTTTCACTACAAAATATAAATTTCTTTAACACAATTGCAATCATGAACAATTTAGCATTTAAATTTTTAGCAGCACAATAAATTGAATGACAAAAGTATAATTTAAAACAGACATAATTCTATTGAAATCGCTTCGTTTTTCCAGAGTAACTATAATATTCTGGAGAGCAGTTTTTAATTCATCCTGATGAAATAGTTACTGCAAGAATATCTTAGATCAATAATTTACTTTTATTATTGTATTCAATATTTGTCGGTTCTGACAGAATAAGATACAAACCTGATTTGAATATGTTAAAAGTGCATTGTGTGTTCGCAGAGCCATTTCGACGACAGCTGCTGGGATTTCCGGGTCTTTCTATGCGTTTATTGTAATAGTTTTAATAATATTAGTTTTCGTCACATGGCTTAACTTTGCATCTGTTTTAAGAAGGTAATTCCTGATCGAGTTTCCCTCAGCTTCAGCCCGCTGAAGACGAGTTAAGTGCTATTTTAATACAATTTTTCAAAATATAAAATCTTATTTTCCTCCTTCACTCCGTTCAGAAAATATGAAACCCTGACAAACACTTTCAGACCTTCGAGAAGCAACAGGCAGCTCAAATACAAAAATATAACAGACTTTTTTTTTTGGCTTTTGTTTTGTTTTTTTTCTTTTAAGTTTCTCAAATGTAAGGATAGGCTTCAGAAATGTCTCATGCTTAAATGAATCCGTTTTATGAAAGTGGCATTAGCATCGTCTATGTACAGTACAGTAAAATAATCGAGTTATTTCGTGTGGATGAACTAAAACCTTGTCTATGTCGGAAAATCAAACGTTTTGGTTATTGTGACTTTTTTTAAACGTACAAGCAAATGTAACATAGCTTATCTACTCTGGCGCTCTGGAATGGGCGCCTTTAACACAATTAGCATGTGGAGGGAGGAATGTGGCGCTCCGGCGGCAGAGGCCCGCACGTGGGATGATTCATTTAGAGAATAAAAAGAATGAATGTTCCTTTTCTGTACAGAATTGGACCCAAGCTAATTTCACAGTTCTCTGAGGTTTCCTGACCCTCCCACATTCTTACATTCAATACGGCGTCAGGTAAGCTGTGCAAAACCTTACTTTAACTGGCTGGTCGCCATTTCGTTGCATGTGTCTTTGGTACAAAAAACAATCAAAATATAGTGTGCAAATATTTTTTGTAACTCTAAACAAAAATATCTGTCCCCCGATCCCCCAAAGACAAGAGTACCAAAAACCAAAGAGTTCACTATTGCAGAGCCCTCCTATTTACACAGACTCTGTGGCATCACGCAACGAGAGCTTCCACTTATGTACATTCAGAAATATCTTTAAACAACAGAACACAACCACAGACGCTTCCTCCGCATTCACGCTCACTGGAAAGTCCTCTCATTGGCTGGAGCTCGGGGGAGTTCTGACCAATCACTCGCACACAAACACACAAGGCACAATGAGTAGCACTCCGATCAGACACTATATGGACAGGCCTGGTCCGATGTACACAGGGGAGCGTGGGTATGTACACGTCCTAAAAAAGGGAGACAGGGCAATCGCAAACGATATTGTCTCAATCGCCACCATCTTCCTCAGCCTGCTCCCAAAATGGCCGCCTCTCGAGAGTCCAGTTTCAACCAGCACGAGGCTGACGTAAGCACCAAACGTTATGCTCTTTCCCTACCACCTCCTATATCTAAATTAAATCTGTAGTTGTGTTTTGATTGGCATGAACAGAAAGGACTTGGAACATATTTAGGCCTTCAATTCTAAATATTCCAAGCCAAACTGTAGCACCATTCCGCGCTTGTCTCGGCAGCCTTCTCCGAGTCCAAAAAGTCGCCCAGGACCTTTTTGAACGAATCACTTCCTGTAACAGCGTTGAATCTATGCGTCTTCTTTCCCGTCGTAGATCGAGTGAAACGATACCAGTATAATGAGTTAGGAGCTCACACATCATTATACCAAACACCTAGAAGGAACCACTGGTGGAGTTGGGGCGTTCTGCGGCTGTACACTTATCGCTTTTGAAGGAAACTCCCGCCGCATGCGCAGAGGGGCAGGGAGCGGTGCGCAAGTGGGACAGAAGGATCTAAAGGCGCCTAAACGAAGCACACACACTCGACATGTGCTGTGGGACTACATGATGTGGATGTCTCTGGGCTGGAGGGCATGCAGAGGAGCATAGTTACAACGGGACACGGCCTCAGGAGGAGACCGCCGCCTCTACATTTTGGAGGTGGGCACGCGCAGCCCCACCAGTCCTCCGGTCGGGTCGCCGCGCCCGGTGTTCTCCAGGATCTTGTTCACGAAGTCCGAAGTCTGCCCGGCGACAGGAGGGGAGACTGAACAGAGAGAAAGGGATGTCAGCGTTTTGTATTAATGTCTCTACACAAGGACACGGTGCACATTGAAGTAGTGTGGTGCCTGTGAGAAACTTTGACAAAACCAATGAGTTAAAGAAATATTAGCTGTTATTTTTGGTTATTAATAAAGATGGGACTTTTTACTTTGTTGTTTCATGTTTTAAAATGCTAAAAATCTTAAATATAAAACACATGGTGACAAGACTAAACAAAGCTTTCCTAGTGTAACTCCCTATGCTACCACCAGAGGGAGAAGTTTAACTAGCTTTGTCCAAACTTGAACATTACCGGCTGCAAACACAGCTGTAACAATGTAAATTCATTCATTAATTTGGGTAATTGCCAAATTGTTCTGAGCGTGATGTCAAACTGCTACAGGACTGAGATAGGAGCTTTTAGACAGAAGGGGCAGAGTTACATGTTTATGCCAGAAGTTCCTGATTTTAGCATGGAGGGTTCTTAAAACAAATCCAGGTCTGTTTTTGATGAGAAAACTGCATAATATGTCTCCTTTAAGGCAATAGATACTTAGATCATAACAAGTCAACATTAAATCCTGTTGTGTCAAGTTAATACAGTCATCTAGTGTTTGACTTAGGGATGCACCGATCCGATACTGGTATCGATATCGGTGCCGATACCAGAAAAAATGCTGGATCGGATATCTGCGTGGAGAGCTGCGGCG
>JAPMNZ010835173.1:0-13252 GCA_029875035.1 Pomatoschistus microps | reverse complement strand
TTTGTCTAATTTCTGCAAATAACCTAATCATGTGACATCACCTTGTCCTGGAACAACAAAATCCTGCTTCTCACTTTCGAAGCCATCCACTACCTGGGACTCCAATATCTCTCTGAGCTCCTCCACATCTGCATACCTGCCCTCCTGCTCCTTCTGGTCCCCCTTCCTCTGCTTCCCAGCTGGAACACCCTCCCCCCTGAACTCAGCAACACTGTCTTCTCCCACTTTTCCAAACTCATGTTTTCAGACCAGGCCTATTCACTGTGACCCTACACTCCACTGTTCATTCTTAACTGTTTTTGGTCTTGTACTTTTTTTGTAAGGAGTGTCCAGAAAGGCGCCATGTAAAGAAAATGTATTATTATTATTATTATTATTATAAATGTGCCATACTGCTATGACCATGAGCCCCATTTCCATATCTATTTTACTCTACTCTACTGGGCTCTACTTTCACCTCATTTTGAGTAATTAACCGGGACCAGGAACTTTCTTAGTACCTGCTTGGTCCTGGTTCTATCCAGGCCGAGCTTAACTGACAGAAATTGGGCAGATTGGGCTTGATTACCAACACATTTCCCTGGATACTGGTTTGTTGTGGGTCTGTTTCGAGGATACGGTACCAGATACTAAAGCATAATAGAATTAATAACCAAGTAGAGTTTATAGTAGAGTGGAGTAGAGCCAAGCTGGACTGGAAACGGGGCTCAGATGGAGATGAATACACAGAGTTTTGGATGAGGGAACAATGTTGTAGATGATCAAGCGCAGAACAAATGAATATTCTGCGTAGTATCCAGTGAAGTGCTCTGGAGGTGTTGTCTTAATCAAATATGTAGCCTTTTATGACTGAGTGCCATAATTACAGATTATCCCGTATTATGTCTATTGATTTCATATTGTCTTTTTAAAGCATGGGCCTCCAACCTCTTTTCCATTCAGAGGAACTCTTTCAAGAAAAAAAATGGCGGAAAGCGGTTCAAAATAAATTGAGCCAATGTGTGATGATGACGTGCCTTGGTTGGTGTAAGAGACCCATTTGGCAATCCAATCCAATTTTAATTTATTAGCAAACAAAGCTAAAGACTGTTTTTATATTCCGGTTCGCCTTTCACAGCCTTGCCTTCTCTTCGATTTTTTTCTTTTCAGGAGTTGTGTGAATAAGAGAACCTCTAGTACAACATGACAGTCATTCAAAGTCAGAAAAATGGGATTTCCTGTAGCCCTCGATTTTCCAGTGTATGCACGGCTTTTGACAGCTGCAGCAGCACTTCAGGTGGATAGAAAAGCGTATTCAATATCAAGGCCCTAAATCACAACTATCTTGGAGGACTTAACAAAACCGTTGATTCACCACCACAGGTCAAAGAATCAAACATAAGAAACACAATGATAAAAAAAACACGTAGAACCATTGGTCCATAAGAGGCGGATGACAAATGTCCATACATTTAGATAAAGACTATAACTGTTGCTGAATGTCGAGGGTCCTGGATCATCACCACTGTTAGAGACCCTCCTGCATCGACAAAGAAAAACACTAAAACCCAGTGGGAGAAAATGAGAATCCTTAAAGTGTGTGGTGAGGGTTACAGCCTTAAAACAAATAGCTGCTACTTCCTTGAATTCAATTACTCCGGGTTATTTTTAGAACGTAACCCCCTCTATGTAAGAGAAACCACTGTATGGACAATAGTTGCAGGCAAAAATACAATTTCAAATATTTAGACCAGGTTTTTGATACGTGGAAATGCTCTGGAGAGGGGTTGGCGAGCTGCTGGTTGGAGCTAAAGGTTGGAGACCCCTGTTTTATAAAGATGCAAACACATGTAGCTTCTGTGTCTTGTTTACGAAATATTTGAAATGGTCCTGTGTATTCACTTCTTACTCCCCCCTCACACGTTTGTCTGTGTGTGTCTCACTGTACGTACAAACCTCTGCTCTCTGACAATCAACGTGCTGCGTATGTAAAGTTATAGATATATAAATAAATAATACATCTCTGAATAAGCTGTGTATGTGCTGCCGCGGTGTGTTTTTCTTCAGCCTGCCTTTGTGCTGGTCTCTGCTTACCCTGCACATAACCTCCGTGATGTCTCAGCAGCCCCTCCAGCCTCCGCTCTGTGTACACTTAGCACATTTAGACACGCTCCAGTCCCAGCTTTCAACCTGCACAAAGAGCACCGCCCTTTTACGAGCTCATGTACAAGGACTGACCAGTGCAGGGAGGAACCATTTTTATTATTTTAACAGTATTCATTCTGCTCTATACATTCAAACTTTTCATATTACAATAAAATAGTACAGACCAAGGACAGAAAAGCACACAAACGCTACATCTACACATCCTGGATTAAGTAATCAATAATCAATAAATATCTCGCCCACACCTGAAGCCAGATTCTGTCAGCCCTCTGAAGCTGTGCAAGGCGGGGCCTGGTCATTACTGTGATGGGAGACCTGCGGCTGCCCCACAGTGGCAAAGTGTCCTTAGGGAAGATACTTCACTTACTGTATGCCAAAAATTAATCTGATGTATGTGTGAATGGATGGTGGTCAGAGGGGCCAATGACACATACTGGTTGCCTCTATTCTGTTAGTGTGCACTAGGGCAGCTGTGGCTGCAGTGGTAGTTTATCACCACTGTGTATGGAGTGAGTGAAATATCGCATGTGAAACGTTCATTATTTTTTTCATTATTATCCTATAATTGGCAATGTCTTGAGAGTAGCCTCACTGACCAGATAGAGAGGGAGAGACCAGAGAGATATTGATTGACATTTAACAGAAATAAGATTACTAGCATGAACTCTGCACAGCAACATTAGTGCCATATTTGAATTTTGTGACAATCAAAAACAAAGGTCTGTCTATAATAATCAAGTAGACAACTCGATTCTACAGGTTCAGCTCTTTACAGTGATATGAAGTCACACTCAAACTTGACCTTTAAACTAAGTTCTCGGTACAATCTCTGAGGCCTGGTCAGAAGAACCCTGTCCACTTTCATATCACACTCACAGCGGCGGGGCCCCGGGCCCCAGCATCAGCCCTGAGCATCAGCCCTGAGCAGGGACACGGTGTGCGCCAGAGCCAAGGAGCATTCAGCCCTCTCCATGTCTCACGACTGTATAACGAACACATTACAGTTATGGCGTGCGTTTACACACTACCTACGATTATCATCATTAGTATTATATAGTATGATGATGTTACGACCAGAATAATCACGACCACTGAACGACATCCCTACAAAACCAAGTAACACACAACAGAATCAGGCGCACACAGACAGTCGCTGCAGCAGAAGATGTTCTTAAAGCAGCAGTCCACACATGTCTCTGCAGCTGTGCGCCCTGACTGGACACGACATGACGCTGATATTAGTGCCGCACCCGTGGTCACAGTGTGTGCATCCAGCTGAACACTGAAGAGGGGAGAACAGAGACGAGAGGAGAGAGGAGAGGAGAGAGGAGAGAAGAGAGAAGAGGAGAGAAGTGCATGTGCGTGAGCAGCAGCAGCAGCAGCAGCACAGCCGCCTGTAGCGCCACTGCAGCGCGCCTCTCCTCTGGACCAGCTCCGCGCCTCCCGCGTCTGCGTGCGTGTGCGTGCGTGCGTGCACCGGGCAGAACAGCTTCTCCAGCCACAGGAGCACCATGAAGCCCTGGCTGCTCGTCGCTCTCTTGGCTCTATGGTAAGACATTTCTGTGTCTATAATAGAAATGCTGTTTGTCTTTTGCCGGTACCTGTCATTCACGCTGCTCCACAGCGGGACCTAAAGCCCTGGTGGCGAGTGCATTGCGGCTGCTGTGTTATTAGCCAGGTCGGTGTTAGAAGCTGTGACCGACATGTCGAGGTTCTCTTTCAGCGTTTGCCAAGTGTATTGGACAGAGTCCTTTCTCCTCAGGCGAATGTGGAGCCACACTGCGTCTGTAACCGCAGCATCACATTAGCCTGGGCCAGGATCAAACATCCCCAGTGTCTGTGGACAATCAGAACCTGCTATTGTCTCTGGAGACACACACAGTGAAGGGCAGGATTTACACCGCTCTACACAGAGCTTTTACAAACAACTCAAACCTCTACATCTGGCTTCTATTTTATTTATTCCATGTAATATTTCAGGTGTGGGCTGTCATACTGTTTCAGACTGAGCATGTCACACAGTTATTGGGAATGTTTCTATAAAAGAATGATACTCAGCACAGTAATAAAAGAGAGTGATGTGACTCCTGGCCTCTGGAGGAATCCTGAATGATTGAGTGAAAGCGCTTCTCTCCAGAGAAAGCAGCTGATTCCCTGTTGTCAGGATCCGCAGCCTCTGTTCACTGAGCTCACGTTCACAAGGTGACTGTTGTTTTTCACGAGTTGTGTTTCCCGGTGCAGATGCTGACCCTCTGCTCTCTGGAGCTCGTTCACAGTCCTCTGTTTGTGACTGCTGTGATGAATGATGAAGGCTATAGCAGCATAAATAACCTCTGATGTATGTGGGCTGCTCACAGGACAGACCTGGGCTCCAGTAAACAGGAGGACGAGGACTATGAAGATGTCCCCATTAACAAGACGTGGGTGTTATCTCCTAAAGTCTATGAGAGCGATGTCACTCTGATCCTCAATAAACTGCTGCTGGGCTATGACAACAAGCTGAGGCCCGACATCGGAGGTAAGTGCTCCTTCAAATACCAACAAAATACCAACAAAGAATATCTGTAACAGGATCCACTGTTCTAGTGAGGCCCACGGTGATTGAAACAGCGGTGTACGTGAACAGCATTGGGCCTGTGGACCCCATCAACATGGTGAGGCTGCACAATCACAACACACATTGTTACGTTTTTACAACAAAAACATATTCAAAAGCAAAAAAAAAAAATGTTGCTGCTGAGATCTACAGTTTGACTATATCTTTGGCTGCATCTACATTCAGAAAAAATCTTACATGTATTTGTGTTTTTAATGAGATAGGGTTGCTCTACAGTAGGTTTGCAATGTAACGTCCTCTTAAGTTGTTATAACCGTGGTCACCTAAGTCACATTTTATGCCAAAAAGCTAGAAGGAAGGAGGTATTTTTCCTTAATTTGAAAGCAGTCATATAGTAAGCAAAATGTAAACACAGTAAATTTGTTTAGCACAGGTTTGACCACACAATAAGTAATTATTCATAACTATATATGGATTTCACGGTGGCTGTGGGTGGAAAAAGCTCTGTCCCTATTGTCACAAACTCCCATCTGGGCCCAAAGCAAAAAAGTACAAAGGGAGATTACCATAAACATGAATTGCCAATTAAAGCCAATTATGTTTTTGCGATCCATGAAAGGATGAATCACTCTATTTTTATATTTACAATTTTTGAAGACATCAAAATCATTAATTCAATTCACTTCAATGTGTTTGTGTAGATACAGCGGTCGTCTGAGGACTTTACAAAGTTGTCTATTTGTCACTGTCTGTTTGTCCTGCGACCCTCCTGCATCTGCAAGGAACAACTCAAACACCCTGCGGGAAATCCTGTATTGACTTATTTAACCGTGGCACTCAGACTCCTCCATGTCACCTCTATACATAATCTTTAAGTGATCATTTATGTAATTTGGTGGTGCAGTGGTTAGCGCTTAGACTTCAAGGCAAGAAAGTCCTGGGGTTGAATCCACCTCCAGGCCTTTCTGTGCAGAGTTTGCATGTTCTCCCCGTGTATATGCATATATTTCCTCTGGGTGCTCCGGTTTCCCTTACCACTAAAATATGTACAATGAATGTAACGAGAGTGAATGGAGTGTGGAGTGGAAATACCAGTAGACCAGAATTGTAGAACCTTGGTCTTTGAAATGCACTATACAATTAAAGATGACTTACTTACTTTTACATTATGTCTTTTCCTGTTCCCTGCTACCATCTCACGTTCCAGGAGTACACCATCGACATCTTCTTCGCACAGACGTGGTACGACAGCCGCCTCAAGTTCAACAGCAGCATGAAGCAGCTGATGCTCAACAGTAACATGGTCGGAAAGATCTGGATCCCGGACACTTTCTTTAGGAACTCGCGCAAGTCGGACGCCCACTGGATCACCACCCCCAACCGCCTGCTGCGCCTGTGGAGCAACGGCCGCGTCATGTACACGCTGAGGTACTCAACACCTGTGTACTCTCTTTACTGTGTAACACGGGTTTGTGCGGCGATGGTGTGTGTGTTTTTTTCAAGGTTAAAATAGAGAAAAGAAAACATTGGAAGATATTTTTTTCTGATTGTTAAATGGCAGCTGTTGAAGTGCTTTGACTTGTTTTACAAAAATAAACAACAAATTATCGAATAATTACAGAACATGTATTATTTATTTAAAAACAGATTGAGGTTGTGATTTTAATATTTTTGAAATTTACCTCAATATTATTGATATTATTGGTATCGACATATGAATCTATATTTGTATACATAGAGGTGTATAATTCTTTGCACTACAGTATACAGGTTAATACCATATACTTCTACTTCTACTGTTTAACTAAAGACAGAGATGTGTGCTTCACTTATTGTGTGCTTCTCATTCCTACTGTTCTGTGATTTCCTCACAATGGAACAAACAATGGACATCTCTTCATCTTATCAGTGGTCACTGGGAAGTATTTAAAGTATGTTAAGAAAATATGAAAGATAGCAACAAGCTCAGATGACTCCGATCAGGGAGTGACACGAAGATAAGACAAGATAAACTTTATTGATGGACAATGGAGAGATTTACTACGAGCATCACATGAGTTTTGGTCTTTGTTTACTGCGTTGCTGGTGCCTATGCCACATCTGCCAACCAGGAAGACACATCAGAAACTTTAGCATAGACATTAAGACAATTCTTACAATTTTACCTGTGTTTTTTAGAGAAATGTGTTGTCTGTTCGTTCATGTACACATTTAGATTTGTCTTGTCCTAATCGTATGTTGTCAAGAATTCTAAGAGCACTTTCTCTGTGTCACAATTCTGTCTTCGTCAGGTTGACTATAAATGCTGAGTGCTACCTTAAGCTGCATAACTTTCCAATGGATGAGCACTCGTGTCCACTGGAGTTTTCAAGCTGTAGGTGCTCTTGTAATTACCCTTTCCATGTGTGATATTCCGTATGCTCCTTAAACGCCACATCGTAGGCCCTGTTTACACAGAGACGTAGCCAACCATTTGCAAAAACGACCTTGTTCCGGATTCGAGGTGCAAAGCGTCTACGAAAACAATGTAGTTCTAGGGCTCGGCCAGTAGTAGGCAGTGTAACCACTTCCTCAACAACGTCCTCCTCAGGCAATGCAAAGACGGAAAAGAATGCATCGACATTCAACAGAAGCATCAAAAAATTGAAACTGCAACTTCAGCTTCGCGTGGTTTTGTTTTAATGGATGAACAAGTAGAATAACTCCTCAGTGTAACGCTATAACACACATAAGATAAGATCAACTTTATTAAGGGAGATTTGCTGTGCTACACAGATCTGCTTGAATGACAGGAAAAAAACATAGACAAAAGTGGAGTAGTGCTAAGTCTTTGTTTGGTCCAATTTCGCAACAAAATAAATGTTAGGTCCTGGATTCAAAAATGAAATAGTTCATAGTGTTTTAGAATCTATTCATCAATAGTGAATAAACACAGCACATTGGTGTTTATGTTAGTTCTCGGCTACTGCGCATGTCCAAAAGTATGGGGTGAGCCAGAGAGTTGAACATTTTTTCTCACACGGCTGTGATACTGCCCCCCATGGGCAGCGCCTGCGAAACACAGACACCGTGTGAAGGAAATACCAATTTGTGAATCAGTTCTATCATCTTACTGTCAGAGCGTCTCCGTGTAAACAGGGCCTCAGTCTCTGCTGCTCTGCCCAGAGGGGGAGGCTCCCTGGGCCAGTGCATCGGGTCTCTCTGCTCTCCCTCATGGTCCATCATCTGCTTGCGATCGCCTTCTCTTCCTCCGCACGTTCCCATCGCAGCCGCAGAGAAGAGATCACCTTCGGACCGGACTCCAAAAAACGGCTGAACTCTGAGCCCAGTGGTCCCTGATCCGTGTCCGTGTCACCCCCCATCTCTCACCGGTCTTGTGCTTCTTGCATCATGTCAGTTTCTTCACAGATCGTCCATTTGTAGATAATTACATTTCTTGACAGAAAAGTGCAGCTTCCCAAATTTGCTTTATATGGACATCACTTTTTTTGGATGCGGCAAGAGATAATCAAACTAACTACAGATTCTCTCAGTTACTGGCAAGCTTTTACAAATATAGCAACTTCCAAATAGCTTTAGCAACTTCTTTATTTGTAAATAATGTGTTCTATACTATGGGGCTGGGACAAGCTTTCTTCATAAAAGTCCCACGAGATTACACACAAGGCAAGGCGGGTTTAGTTGTAAAGCACAGTACATACACAAGGCAACTCAAAGTTCTTGACAAAACTAGACAGGAAACAATAAAATCGCACAAGGCAATAAAATCATAAGTAATCACAATGCAATAAAAAGATTGAAGATACAATCCTTCAGTTGTATGCACGGCTAATTTTTAATTTTATTTCAAACACGTGTACGTTTAACATAACACAAGCGAGATACAAAATACACATAAAAGTACACAGTTTTTATTGAATGTGCATAATGTGCATTTGAATAGATTATTAGGAGTGGACTGAGCGAGTACTGACATCCCAGTCGTGTTAGCCTTAATGCTTAAGCTAGCTGGAGCCAAATTCCTTAGAAGGCCCTTTTTTCTGATAACATTAGCTTTGCGCCACAACAGGGACAGACGTCTCATCATCAGATTTAGACAATAGCTTAATTTCTCACCACCAGATCTCGTTCTTGTCTCGTCTTATGGATGGTCTGTCTTGTCCCATCTCTCATGACTACACTGTGATTTGTTTAAGTGAAATGTTGAAGTTGGAAAGACTCCTTTTGACCTCGAGCGCCAGTTAGACCCGCCCCCACAGCTTCCTGATTGGACTCAGAAATCAAACCCTGGATAGACTGCTGAGGCTGAGACTACACTACTTTCTGAACTGTTAAGAATACCTGGTCTGGGGACTGGTCCGAATCAAGTTGGTTTTCCATCTGAGAACTGGACTTTCTGGTTTCAGTCAGGACCAGATCCAGAGCTGCAGAGATAGCCTTCAATAACATATGAATCAAAATCCCATGTTTAATACCTATGTCCCTGTTACATGAAGGGAGTGACTTCAGCAAGAAATGATTCGAGCTTAATCATAGACATTCTCTTTGCTCTGCCTGCCATGTCATTGAACTAATGCGATGTCCATTAAAGTGAGTTTGAGGCCAGAGCCATGAGAACCCGCTACTTTATTTAGAGCTGTTTACACATATTTAATTTGGAAGAAGATTCTGTGTTTGTTTTGCATGATTATGATTCTCTATACATTGTTATGTTAATACAATATGCACAACACCAAAAACGATCTATCTGTTTGTGTTCATTTAAATTGGTTTCAATAAGTACAGGTGAAACTCAGAAAATTCGAGTATCGTTCAAAAGTTTGTTTACTTCTGTAATCCAACTTACAATGTGAAACTAATATATCATTACAAGCAAAAAGTGAGATATATAAAGCATTTGTTTTTTGTTGGTTCCCTGCTTGTAAAAACCCCATATACTGTAAAATATCTCAGAAATCTGAATATTATCATAATGGACTGTAAGCCATAGTCATCAAAATTATAACAAACAGAAGCTTGGCCTATGTCACTCTGCTTGTAATGAGTCTATATCGTATATTGGTTTCAGCATGGTCTGTGTGGAGTTTGCATGTTCTCCCTGTGTCTTGGGTGTCCTCCAGGTCTTCCAGTTTCTCCTACTTCTTACTAAAAGCATGTACAATAGGTCTGATTATAATGTGTGAGTAATAGTGGTGGTTTGAGGCTTCGAAAAGGATCAATTCATCTCAATTTCTTTTTGTATAGCCCTGAATCACAACAGTAGTTATCTCTGAGGACTTTTCAAAGATATTGATTGGTCAACACAAAACAATGCAAACACAGGAAATACAACAATAAAAAACACATGAAATGCGCTATATAAATAAATATTACTTCTTAACTTACGGAAATAAATGCATTTCCTAGATATATTTTATTTTCTGAGTTTCACCTGTAAGTTCACAAGCCAATTTATTACCAATGTCTCTCAACCAATAATGTTTGAATAATTACTTTAATGATTACTACCTTACTGATAATATAGACACAACTCATTTGTCTATCCTATATCTTCTTGTATTCTGAATGGTGTAAACAGGCCTAAATTCAAACGGTTGTAAGAAATGGCTGGCACGTTGAGGGTGACCACAGTGTTGGTTTGGGGTCTCGTATTTCCAGATGGATACCCTCGCAACGAGATCATGTACCGGTGGCAGAAGCGTGCAGTGGAGGTGGCCGACCAGCGCTACTGGAGGCTCTACCAGTTCGCTTTTGTGGGACTGAGAAACACTACAGACGTGGCTCACACTCAGTCAGGTAAGCAGTTATAAGTTATCTCATTTTGTTTGTATAAATGTATTGTTACGAGTTTGGTGTCTCCAGGTGAATACGTCATCATGACCATCTTCTTCGACCTGAGCCGGAGGATGGGATACTTCACCATCCAGACCTACATCCCCTGCAGTATGATCGTGGTTCTGTCCTGGGTTTCCTTCTGGATCAACAAAGATGCAGTCCCCGCCCGCACCTCGCTGGGTCAGTCAAAGCACGTCCACTTTGCGCATTTGTGGAACTGGCCATACTTGCATGGGAAAGCCAGATCCCGTCAGACCTCAGAAGGTGCCAGAGTGGGGTGGCTGCGGCTGTAAATTGCTTATGTTGTTGTGTCTTTAGTCAAGGCACTTAACCCACATTGCGATGGCACATACAGGTTGCCTCTCATCTGAAAGCATGCCCCGGGGCAGCTGAGGTTTCAATAGTAGTTTATTACCACTGTGTATGGAGTGAAAGAATAATGACATGTGAAGCACCTTTGAATGTTCTGAAAACAATCTATAACTTGTGAAGGAGAGCCACCACAAAGAACAGGTCGTCACATTGTCGGAACCTTGTAAAGGTTAGCCAGAATTAGTCCACACTATGTACTATTTCTATCTCCTGTTTATTCCCATGTTTTGCCCTGACTCTGGGCACCAGCAGGAGGTCAGTCCCTGTGCTCCTCAGAGTCCGAGTTAGTTCATATGGCTATAACATGTCACTTTGTTGCGAGGCCATGGAGAGACTTGTACATCAGCTTTAAAGTATGTTCTCTGAGCCAGATCGTGCAGAGACCTGAGAACTAAATGTTTTACCTCAAATGAAGAGGAATTATCGTATGATAAATGTATCTGGTGTAGGATAAAAAGGCATTTACTCCCACAGAATTCTGAATGCAAATGTTACTCTGCACATAATAATGTTAAGTCCTCTTTGTTCTGTAACAAAGTAACAAAGTGCTTGGTCCTCGTAATGGAGCTATAGTGAGGGTTCAGTCTGGGAGACTCTTCCACCGTTGAGCCATGTTCCACTTCCTCATTTCTGTCCAATCCTTTGATTTCCCACCAAACTGACCCCTGCACTGTCACCTGCCACTCAAACCTGTCACATCCCTCCCCCCTCATCAGCCAGAGACAATCATCTGTCTGCAGCCAGTTCAGAAGGAGCCTCTTTCACCACAGTCAGCTCTGTTGCTGCATGAAACCCTCCTCTGCAGCATCATCTCCTGTCATCAACGCCAGTCTAGGCTCCACAGGGGAGTCTGAGAATACTCTCCCTCTCCCATACACAATATCTCTGTAGAGGCCAAAAGCGCCCATCAATTATTTACTACATTCTAATCTAAAAAAAATATATATATAGAGACTGGGGAATAATTAGGAATTGATTGTTTTTATATTTAAATCTGGGGAAACTCAAAACAAAGTATGCATTCACTGGTTTCTTTTTGAGTTGTTTCTTGCGGATTCAGGAGAGTCTAAGGACAATGATTTTCCGGGACATTTCAATTAAATTTTTTTATTAGAATGGTCATCGCACTCCTCAGACCAATGTCACCTATGTGGTTGTTAAAATTGTATTTCGTTGTTTCAAGCTATTTAGTTCTGTTGTTGGCGAATCATAAACTTGTAAAGTCCTCAACATATGGCAGGTGGGATAGTGACCACAGGAGATAGTCTTCCAGTCTGAATTTTCACTTCAGTTCTCTAAGTAGAACCATGTTGCCTCATAGAAAACTGAACTGCCCTCCAGCCCCTTCTACAGCGAGCACTCTTCTATGTCACGTGGATGCGACCATTCAACCCGGGTCACTCTATTTACAAAAGCCTCTTCTATGTCTGTGTCGTACCGCAGGCATCACCACGGTGCTCACCATGACGACACTCAGCACCATCTCCAGGAAGTCGCTGCCAAAGGTCTCGTACGTGACGGCCATGGACCTGTTTGTATCCGTGTGCTTCATCTTCACCTTCGCCGCGCTCATGGAGTACGGCACGCTGCACTACTTCACCAGCAACCGCCAGAACAAGAAGGCCAAAGCCAACAACGGCGCACAGGTGAGCCAGCTCTAGTGTCGTCCAGTGATAGACAAAGAGGCAGATAGTTAGATAAATAGATAAATAAGGACTCTATTGATCCCCCATAGGAGAAATTCAGGTGTCCGGTAGCGGCAAAAACACATCCATACAAACAAAACAAATAATTACATAATTCTAAAAGTAGCTAACAATAGTATTACACAATATATAATAGAAAGATAATTGTTCGGAGTTCTATGACAAACAAAAAAAGAGTTGCAAAATATTTGCAATATTTGCCAATTTGATAAGAACAAACATTGTGTTTTGAAAAACAGTTCTAAACTAAATGATACTTATAACTTTGTCCCATTGGCAAATCTTGTTTTAAGTCAGAATGTACTCAAATTAAGATTAAAAAAAAAACCCTTGATTCAAGCAATTATTATTTATTGTTTATTTAATGTCTAATAAAGTCAATATAATTGCAATCCAGATTTTGTAGCCAGAATCTTCCTCCTGTGTACATATATATATTCTTTATTCTTCGGCCATCAGCAGAAAATAAGAAAACATTTGACATTCACAGATTGTAAATTATTTACAGACCGAAAGGGTTAAGCTGAAGTTTAACACTTATTTCGCCTAACCCTATTAACCGATAACACAGTTACATTTCTTACTTATATCGAATGTAACAAAATGACATACAATGTAGCAGATCCACAGAGCTTAC
>JAPMNZ010835066.1:0-25399 GCA_029875035.1 Pomatoschistus microps | reverse complement strand
GCCGACAGACTATAGAGCAGAGAGAGAGAGAGAGAGAGAGGGAGAGAGAGGGAGAGAGAGGGAGGGAGAGAGAGAGAGAGGAGCCAGGGACGGTGAGTGGAGTCTTCTAAATGAAATCAAATACAGTATAACAAATGGGTAACAATAAAATTAATAGATTAAAAGTATGTATGTAATGATAGATGAAATGATAATCTATATACGTATATTAATGGCAATTAACATTTCTACGATTTAGCTTTTAAAATACAATATTTTGAACTTTGAAATTGTAATTCATATTCCATTGGTTTGCCTGGATAAATGGGAGTCATATTGGAGATACATATGCCTCACACACTGTAAATGCAAATTAGTGCTTAAAAATCTCAAGTGATCTCAAACGGATTGTGTAATATCTGTGTATCTTGTGTAACACTTAATAATTCCTGTACATTGTACTCAAAAGTTTCAAGTCATAGAACAACAACACGCATGGTATTGTCGTTGTTATGATGATGTTATGATCATGACACCCAAAAAGAAAAAAGTATTGACTCACTATACCTTGTGTCCAGAGTCAGGGCAGTCTCTCTGGACTTTTCCCTCCAGCTCAGAGGAGTTGTGGAGCAGTGCTTATCCTGGAGTGCATGTGTGTGAACCTGGGCCAGAGGGCTCCACAGACGACCACTTGAACTAGCCCCAGCTGAGAAAACAAATGGCCTTGACGTGTCTCCCTTCTCCTTTTCTCCCTCATCCAATTTTCATCTTTTTCCTCCTCCCTTCCTCCACAATGGGCATTTAATCAAGTAGGGGGCTAATCAAAGCCAGAGAGAGGCTCCTGAACCCTCAGCTATCTCCTTCCTAATCCTACAGCTCTGTTTCTCATTTGCCAGTGACCTCCACAGCAGTGGTAGACTGTCCACTGAACCTGCCATCGGGACACAGTGGGAGTGAACCAGAGGGTTTAGCGGTCAGTCATAGGTCATATGTTCATGTGTGTGTGAGGATAAATCCATATTCTAAGGCACAGTAAAATGAAATGTCAACAAACCTCTTCAACTGCAGTGTATAAAACACACAGTGGACGAGACGGATTGGGTTCAGGAATGAGGGAGTCGTGGGGAGCAGAGAGGAGGAGAGGGAAGAGAAGAGAGGGAAGAGGATGTAGGAGGCACAGGGGGTCATGGAGGTTCAGGTGATAAGTCGCCTGCTGGGGAATTAATAGGGAGCAGATGGTGCTACCTTTACTTAATGTAAGGGTGAGATGCAAGGAGAAAGATTTATCAGTCTGAGTGTGTGCGCTCCCCAAACTGGACCAGGATTTAGAGCGTTCCTGGTCGGACGCGAGCTGGGAGGTGGTGGTGTAACGGCAGAGGTCCTGTAGCTTGTCAAATCCTGGGATTTACCTTTAAAATAATGTTTACCTTTAACAAAGTGATCTATGAGAGGACTGCGAGAGGTGAAAGCTGTTAGACTTGTCACTTTAATTGTTTTACCTACAGTGCACAAGCAGTTGGGTGTTTGGACTTTGCACTGACATGTCTACAGGATTGAAATGGTGAAAGCTGTGAATACAAACAACATGTGCTGAGTGTGTAATAAACTTTGGCCAGAATAATCTAGGACATAGAAACCTGTAATTTATGAAGATTATCACCGTATTAATGTTGCAGAGTAAACGGCAGCTCCATCCACACAGCTTTTACACAAAAGCGTTATTTCTGACCTGTAAAACTGACTGTGATGTCTTCTCAACTTGACCCAGTGCCAGTGATTTCTATGGCCACAGCTAAAGAAGTGCAGAGCCGAGTGGGCCCATCACAGTTATCACTTTGGTGATAATAGCCGTCACATAAAAGATGACCCGCTGAACTCCACAAATGCCAGAGTGGCCCAATTAGCCACTATGCATTTCATACAATTTGCAAAGGGCAAATGTTCCCAAGCTGTAATTATGTACTCACATTGCCCACCTTGGGTGACCTGCCAACCAGTCCTGACGCTCGCCCGATGTAGAGGTCGCCATGACTGCACTGGCAAAAAAACAGAGAAAAATGAGCTGCAGGGTCCATCATTGTGTCTGTAATTGGTCAAGTTGTGCTTGTTACCTAGTAGCAGATACATAATGGATAGTGCTGATTGCACTGTGCGATGCATGAGGAAATGTCACTGTGGGGGAAGGAAGTGCTCTGAGTGGGATGTGCTTCTGTCCACAGCTCAAAGAGCGGCATCCTCTGCATCTCAAACTGATCAATATACAAGAAGACATTTATACCATCTTGAGATTTTCTTCCGGAAGTTATAGAGTTCTGTTGATTCGACCAGTCGTATTTTGCCGAAAAGAATAAGGTTAATTTGAAGCTCCACAACTTGATCTCTCACTTGTATCAGTCAGTGACAGCCTTGTCTTATTCTGTTCCAGGTTGTGGTGGAGCGAGGTCCGGTGCAGAAGATGCTGCTGTGAGGCCGGCCTCCCTAATGTCTCCATTGCCTGCACCTGACCCTAGCAGCCAGCAGTGGCCAAATTTAGTTTGGAAATGTGCCACCATGGGAGAGTCGACAGGCCCATTAATCAGCAGGAGTCTCCCCTCGGTTCATCCAGGAGGTCAGAGCCAGGGCACACTCGCACACACACACTTCTTGGACAAAAACAAATGATGGTGAAAACTTTCAAAATCCTGACAGCACCGTGTGTATCCTGCACCCCTAAATCCTCCCTCACCTCTTCACACACACCTGGCCTTGCTAACCCTTCCATCACTCCCGGCCCATCATGCTCTACTCCCTCTCTTCTCTTCTGCTGGCCCACAGCCCCAGTCGTGGAGGTTACGCACACAGCTCTACCTTTGGCTCACATCACATGCAAAAGGAAAAAGAACAGACAAAATGCTCTGCTCTGACCCTCAGGAGCAGCAGTATATATCTCCAGGTTCAGACAATTGTAAGAGGGAGGCCATCTGCAAAACATGACAAATTGTTGGATGTAAGCAGAAAAATCCACTGTTTTGAAGGGAAATCAAAATAGATGTGAACTTGGGAAAAAAAAAGTAAATTGAAATATATGTGGCGCAAGACCAGACAGACATTTATTATGATATGTTAGATGAACTCAAAATGCTCTCACCTTTGGGAATATACAGAAGTCAAAAAACTTCTGATTTTCTCTTTACTGTGATGCATCGGAAGACGGGCTAATTGACTTGTAATCAATGTCTAGCATCTTGCAATTAAAGTTTGGAGGCAAGGAGGATGTGACTGGACACATACTGGCCATCAGATCCCTTAGTTCTGGGTCGGGAAGTATTCGGTCCCGCGTGAGGTGTGATAACGGGAGAGCATTTATGTGCACTGTCGCTGGAGCTCGTTTCTAATGTGCAGCTCTGTGGGGAGATGAACGGTGGGATTGGAGGAGATTAATGAAGGTTACTGCAGTCCCCAGATGTTTGGTTGGTAATTAGAGGCCTTTGTTTATCAGGAAAACAAGTCACATCAAGAGCAAAGCATTCATTATAATTTTTCATAATCTTAATAATTCAAGTGGAGCGGCTTCATTTTGTTCCCAATTTATCATGCTAATGATGAGAATAAATCTGCATATTTCTAGCAAGGCCTGTTGGATCCACTGAACAATAAGACAGAAGTTTTTGCTGGCCAAGAATTGTAATCTATCAAATGCACTTAGGCAGAGCTTAGGTCAAATGTGTGAACAAGGTCGACAACATCACTGTAAAAGGGTAGAATTGGGGTATCAAACCATGGGGAGGGGTACTGGATTATTGCCTATGTGTATATATGTTAAGGTTTACCCATGGCTTAAATTGTTCACAGTACCAGAATCATACTTGATTACTTATAAGCAAACAAAAAAAGTTCCTTATTTAGATCTACTTTAAAATGTTTGTGTATCTCAGTGTGAGAAGCAGCTCTTCGGAACAAATAACTACAAAAAAATAAAAAATGTTTTAAGTACTAAAGAAGCACATAGAGGAAAGTGAGTGTTGCCCTCAGCCCAGAGCAAGTGTAGTGTCAGAGAGTGTTTGAGCCTGTGTCTCTTCTGTGTGTGTGTGTGTGTCGTGGTTATAGTTTTTGTCTCTTGGTGAACAGAAGTGGTGTTGTATTTTGTAATGTCTGGAAAGCACTTTGTGACCGTCATGTCTGTTTAAAAAAAAAAAAAGTGCTAAATATGAATGAAAATAAACTTGACCTTAGGATAAAACTTGGAGAGTTAGAATATAGTTCAAAAGTCCTTACTTCCATAATTCAACTTGCAATGTGAAACTCATCTTTTATACATTTAACACACAAAGTGAGACATATCAAAGCTGTATTGTTACAATGTTGATTGTTGTCTCACAGCGTGTATTAAAAAGAAAGTTAGAATATTTTAAAGTGGGCTGTAAACCAAAACCCTAACCCAAATGATTACACACAAGGCTTCGCATATGTCACTTTGATTGGAATGAGTCTATATTATTCATTGGGTTCGCATTTGAAGTTGAATTACATGGACAATATTCAAATGTCCAGAGTTTCCCCTGTATAATATCTGTCCAGAGATATATGTGCCTAACTATTGCTGAAATAATAACGCACCTGTCTTGAAAACGCTAAATCTGGTAAAACAGCTCAAATATCCCCATTCAGATTCTGCTCAGGTGAAGTACAGTGTAATCAGTGTTTGGACTTGAGGTTTCAGCTGGACACTTGCGCTTTGTCTCGCCCCAATTGTCTTGTCACAAATCAATCGCAGATCACGGCGTGGGTTTTGCAGCAAGAGGTCAGTCCTCAGTGTGGTCTGAATATTTCATGGGTGACTCAGGTCCAGGGGCTTTTAAAGATGTGTGCTGGACCATGCTCCCCTCGCACTGCCCTGGCAAAGTGACAGGGCGCACGTTTTAGCCCACTCCACGACCAGGTTAAATCAATTAAAATCTATTATTCATACGGCAGCGCAGTGACCTCCCTGAAAGCTCCTATAATTTTCAGAAAAGAAAAGAGAAGGGAACTTTGGCTTTATAAGTTTTTGAATAGAACTCCAGAAGCATACAACCTTGTTTTTTCTTTTTTTTCTACGGCCTTGGACATAGAATAGTGGGCGAAAATGGGAAGTTCTCATTCGCATGAAACGTTTTCCATAAGCTCCAACAGTTTCCACAAATATTGTATATAAGGTGGACATTCTTTATAATCGCTAAAACAATAATGCCTTTATTATTAAGACTTTTTAATAATTAAATCTAAATGTTTTATTCAAAACCTGTAGAAACATTTCACAAAATAGCAAACACCTTTGAAAAGGGGTTGGATGAAGCAGACGCATATTTGCTTTTATTCTGCAACACAATATTATGGTTTTGTAAATGCTCTGCATCTTTAGTTTCAACACTTGACCAATCTGCTTGACGTCATTGTTTGTCAAGTTTGTCAAAACATTCCCGTATCTGTGACAGGTACAAATTGTGCTTTGTTGTTATGCCAAAGAAAGCAACAACGTTGTATTTTTTTGGAGAACCGTTTGGGTTTATAGGCTTTGGAACAGGTACTTCTGTCTGGGTCCACGTGTGTAGGCTTGCATGGCCATAGGCACACGGTAACACAAATATGACCACGCCATCTCAATCGCACAACTCTGGCTCCTCTTTTATGCACAGAGAAGCCTTTCGCACCTAAGTGCGCGTTGAAATAATTGTTCAACATTAATGTACTTTGCATCTCACATCTCTTTGCCAATCACAGACTACGGTTAAGGTCCTCTTTATAGTCCACGTAAGGACATGTTTAGACCCATCCTGCAAAGCCATCAGGGCAGCCTGTCAGGGGCAGTGGGCTCCACTGTGCAGCTCTCAGGGACTCATCTCCAGATGCTGATGCTCGGTTTTGTCACGACTACAGGAGCAAGAGGATTTTACTTATGGGCCGTGGACACAGGGTGAAACATGCAAACTCCACTGAGAAAGGCCCAGTATTTTAGGTGGAAGCAATGATACAAATACATCACAAAAAGTTTGCTTCATGTATTCTCAACAGAATCAATGTCCTTCTTCTCTCATGTCAAACATCATCAAATAGTTTGTATTCTATTGGATTCTATCCCCAGTAGGGCTGGGCAATAAAACAAATTTAGGCAATTAATCGGCTTTTGAAAAAATCGAATTTGTGGAAAATATTAAAATTGTGAAATCGAATAAAGGATATTGTGAGTTCCAGCAGCACATGAATGATACTTGCAATATCAGCACAGTCTGTACAAACTTTTATAATACGTATTGGGGGAAACAAATTAAAAATAGTTTTGAAACTTGAATATTGAGCGAAAAGATCACAACATATTTTTAAGAGCAAAGTCTGTCTTGGGTGACTTTAATAAAAATCAATTTAATATCAAAATCGTCCAAAGCAGGAAATAAAATCGAGATTTCACATTTTTGCCATACCGCCCAGTCCTAGTTCCCAGAATGTGTCTGACACTGTCCCTGTTCATTTCTGATGCTGACTAAACGTGTGCACATTGGATTTGCGTACGGGGACAAACGTCTGCATTGAGGCACAGGCCTATTGGGCTTTGGGACCGGGTTTTGACAGGACCGTTTGCCAACTCCCCGCTCCTCTCTGTGCAAAGCTTTCAAGTGGCACAGGGTCCAAAGCTGGCGAGAGGCTGTTTGGACCATAATAAGAAGAGAGGAGTCAGAGGCGAGGTCATCAAGCTGCGTTCATATATAATCATTCCAAAGACATGTCCATCGTTCTATTTTCCCCTGTGAGTGTATGCGTCTCACACGCAGATGAAAGGGCCGCGTCAGGCTGCCTGCTCGCAGAATGAAAATGATGGAGAGGCTGATAAGAAAGAACGCAGGCAAAAGATGAAAAGTGGTTTTTGAAGTGGTGCGCCACATTAGTCGGCCTCCCCCACTGACCTTACAATTTAGACAAACAATACGGTGAAGGCAGCCCCAACTCTGAGGCGCCCAGAGAGGAGGGAAGAATTAGAAGGCTGGACAAAGGATGGTGTACTCTGATAAGAAAGTAAGGCTTGTACGTGTTATTGGTTAAGCCGCGAGCACTTTTCATTGTCTCAAAATGTTTAGGTTTTAAGCACTTGTGTAAACAGATTCCTGCTTTCATAGGAGATGTCAAAACCACATCAGTCATGTTCTTGAAACATGGAATCTGTGCTTGCAGTGATTCTTTGGAGCCGTGTCATAGCTTGAAGTTCACTCCTGTATAGTTTTCAGTAGGGATTCAAGATTCTTTTAACTTATCCTTCTCTGAAGAATAGGTTTTTAATTAGGAAATAGAATTTTCCTGATAAGATTGCCCAAAACGGTAAACCAATATTGGAATAAAACAATCTTTATCAAAGCTTTATTGCAACGATTCTGTGCAGCTCAAACACACCTCCTCTTACAGATGGCTCTGGGGCCATTCCACTGTGTCAAAGACTCTTGGCCCTTTGTGCCTCCTGTCTTTCAGCGGCGCTGACTGATGGTTGGTCTGAGATCACTGTGGCCCAGAAACCATTCTAGTAAAGTAACATGTAATAAGGCCACCCCCCTTTGAGGCAGAACACGATGCCAGGCAGAACACAATGGAGATATGATCTGACAAAGATCCTGTGCTGCTGACCAGTCACACTGAAGTTACTGCACACACAATACACTATTTAAAAACGGCATTTGGATCCTGAAGTGAACAGTGAACTTGGACTCGGCATTGATATTACAAAGCTTTCTCTACTTAAAAGGTACTCTCCACTTACTCCAGCAGAGCGAGCATATTGTTTCTATCTAATTGACACTAAGCTCATGGCTATTACCATGTCAACACTGGATTACTGCAGCCTTTGAACCTGTGGAGTGGCTGGCTTGGCCCACATTCAGGCCTTGTTTTCCTTTCCCCTGCGTGGCCGCTGTAGAGCTCATAGACGACACAGTGCCACATGCACACTTTTACATGTGCTTTTCTTTCCATCCTACTGCAGCATGAGAAGTATTCCGATGTGGATTTCACAGATGCTAAAAGTCCCCAACTCCCAGAAGCCCTTTGGTTCAGAGGCTATCCTGGCTGGTGATTGGCTGGTCAAAGGCTACACTGCTTGATGATTGGCCAGCTCAGGCCCCTGGTGCACAGTGACAGTAATTAGCACACGCCAGCCATTAACAAACACAGATTAGGCATGAACTCATGTGGCAGGCTGCCATCAGAGCCGTGTGGATGTATGTGTGTGAGGAATGCTATTCCCCTGCGTCTGTCTGAGTGGCTCATCTTTGTGCAGCATGCTTGGGACTTGGCATGTGTGAATGTGTTTGGAGCTGCTGTTTGGACGAGGTTGCCTTCCTTAGCAGCCTGTGCCTCTCCCCAACCTGTTCCGGAGCGTGTATGTGTGTTTATTTGTGTTGAGCCTCATTTGCTCTGTGCCTTCTGGTCAGTTTTGGCATTTGGAGAGAAAGATGCTGTGCATTCCCCACGGCCCCTTCACTGCCGGCTCAGAATTAGAGATGGGGCTATGATATGTGGAAATGATTTCTTAAACGCTCGCAATCTCTGTTCTCCTCCCTCTGCCACCCTCCCGCGGCCTGCCCCTCCTGGGCTGCTGCGTTGGCCCTGCTGTGTGCGCTTAATGAAAGATAAGAAGGGTCCTCCACCACTGACACTGAGCCGCGCAGCCTCAGAGGAGCACACTAATCTGCTGGCCTCCTAATGGGGACCACTTTGTGTCTGCAGAGGATCATTTCATATCAAACAAATTGTGTCCTGTGAAACCCATTACAGTTTGGGCCCTTTGGAGATGCTTCGCCCTTTGCTGACATACAGAGGACAACTCTGGCCCTACTTTTGATTATGTAAATACTTTGTGGCACTTATGATAAGTTCACAGGCATTTTTTTGTTGAATTAAAATACATTAGTTAGTACATTGTTGTGGCTTCTTGTTGTGAGAACACAGAAAGGTGATGGCAAGTCATCCTCTGTCCCTCATCACTGAACATGTACAATAGGCTCCTCCCTTGGGGCCTTAAATAAAACATACAGTACGTAAGCAAATTAAGGAAAACTATACTACAAAACAAGTGATGTTTTATAAATTCAAATGAAAGTTTGCTGGAAAATAAATTGGAAATTTAAATGAACAAACCTCAATATTCTGAGGGAGAAATGATTCCATAGACAGGATAGAATATTAATTGTGGTCCATTCTGTACTAATGTGACTTTTCCGTCTATATTAGAGAAACAGCCCTTTGCTGTTCTGGGTGTGAATGTAATATTTGACAAAGCTCTGGTCTAGTGCATACAGTGTTAGATATTTGTTTTAGATAAAAAGTGCAGCTAAAGGTGACATCAAAGCAGAGGCATGGGGGTGTGCAGGACCATCACAGACAACATGCTCCTAATACATCTCCACTCACCCAGTAAAGCGCAAGTGCCCAGTAAGCGGCAGCAGCTGTGACACATGTATAGTAAATTTCTATTTGTATTGACAATAGTGTAATCTGCTGGGACAGTGTCAGCCCTTGTGCAGGTCATCACTCTTAATGTTTACGTTATGTGTAGACTCTATGCATGCCTGTGTGCGCCCGTGCATGCGTGTGCAGTGTGGCTTTATTTGTGTTTCTGTGTATATGCCATCAGTTCTGCAAGGCAGAAACTGGGGAGGGGAGTAGAAAATGATCCAGGGGCCGATACATATGAAACAGGAGGGCTCATACATAAACATAGCACCAAGGCCCCGGGGCCAGGCAATCTAGCAGGCAAATTGCTCACCAGTCAGCCATGGAGGCCGCACTGTTTACTATGCATGAGGTCCGGTGACATGCTTTAAAGCCGCCCCTAAAACAGGACGACTGGACCAGAGCTGCACAAGAGCTGTTTTTTGCCTCTCCATGGTGTTCACTGGACAACAAACATGCACAGGACAGATATAAAAGCATCAGTATAAGGAGTTGCAGTGGGCTTTGAACTAAATACCACATGAAAGATAACACCTATTGCACCTACTGGTCAAGCAATGTGTTTGTACTAAACTGAAACTAAAACGTCTTGCAACAAATCATTGCATTTTGACATTTAAAAACATCGTGCTAAGTCATAGTATTATGAGAAGAGAAAAAATAATCTCGTTGATCAAACAATGCATTAAAATATTCATGCAATTTTAATAAACATTGTAATTTCCAGTTATGTATGTCTACAATACTGAATACTGTCTCTTTCTCCAGAAAATGTAAGACACACGTTTCCCTTATATAATGATTTATTGCATGCGAGGAAATGAATCCGCAATATTTGAATAGAAAGAGATGTTAACATAAACAAGCCGAGACCACAGATGCTCTGAGCCTGCACTTACCAGCCCTCTATTCCAGGGGGAGCCCTCCTTCAATTCAATCTCAATCTGTCCCACCCCTGGGGTCCAAGTTCAAGTTCAAAGTCAGTCGGCCCTGACGGAGATATGCCCACCCGCGAGCCCCATGTCCAACCTCATACTTTTAGATGAAAATGGAACAAATTCAATACACAGCCTATTCATATGTCCTTTTGGAGAAGAATGTCTTTTTCCTTGTGTGTGGACAGACACCTTGGCCCCTGTCTATCTGTCTTCCCCCTGTGCTCTGCCTCTCCCCCTCTGCTCGCGCTCTCTCCCTCTCAGGCTATAATTATGCTAATAGTATGTATATAGCTGTGGCCCTGCAGGCTCGGGGCGTATTGAAGGTTCCCAGGTCTTTCTCTCCTGTAACAGTATTTGGGTGCTATTGAAAAGGGTCCAGCGGGTGAGGGAGGGGTGAGGGACGGAGGGGGCGAGCGGGATAGAGAGATAGCGCGGGGTGGCAAATGGGACATGACCACCGTGCACCCTGTCATGACGCCGCCCATTGTCTGCCCAAAGAAAGGGGGTCTGAGTCGCCAATGGGACAATAATAAAGGAGCAAGAATGGGCTGTGCATATTAAACAACACAACACAGAGGGACTCAGAGAGGGAGAGCGAGGCATGTACGGGGCATCAGGGACATATGAAAGGAGTGGCAACAGGAAAACAACTTACACTTGTATACCACAGTCGTTATGATTCTTTATGTGGTTATGTGGCTTCGGTTAGGAGTCAAAAAACGTGTTTACCAGGGGGTATTGTTGGGGATTGCAAGGAAATGTCTTCTGAGAGGTGGAATCGAGTATTTTTATTTTAAAAGAGGATTTAGTATTTTATTGTTATTTATTCATTTATGTATGCTATCTTTTAAAATACCAAAAATACTTTAATACCTGTGTTTACTGATGTTTGGGGATAGACGTTGGCGTTTCTGACACACATCTTTTAGAACTATTAATTTCATGATCTGCATTTTATATGTGTCCCTAGATCATCATGGTCAACAACTAGGTCAACATGTACAAATCATCATTACCATATTCAGAACTAATGATTAAGAGTTATTCTTTATTAAGAACTGGATTTTTGATGTTCAAGCAGATTATCCAATTCGGGTTGCCAGTTTGTAAGGGGAAATTTATAGTACCACCAATTTGTTTAAATGAAAGCAAGTACTTGGATTGCATCCCAAATCAGTAGTAGGAGCTACATGTGTCACAGGCAGAACGTTTTGGCAACAAAAGGTGGATTGTAATTGTAATGACTTTATTAGACCACTAAGAGTGCATATACCACACTGTCCCTTTAAGTGAGAATGTATTGCAATCATTACTTTAGTGAAACAATAAGTTTAGGCAAAAAAGCCTAAACAAATAGTTGTTTTGTCGATTATTGTTGAATCTGTATGTGTCCGAGAGGTTATGATACACCATTCTGCTGCTTATACAGGATTATCCAGATGAAAACTATGGGATACACATTGATGCTTTCAGATCTCAATGTATCCAGCTCTGCGATCACTGTTTTGTTACGTATTGTACACTGAGGAATTAGTAAGTACACTTTATTTATATAGCACTTTTCACAGATGAGGGTCACAAAGTGCACCACATAATACAATATAAGCAAACCATGTCCAGCACAAATGTTTGTAGTGGCTAAAAAAGTGCCTTTAGTTTTGACACAAGAACAAATAGAGGCACAATCCAAGCACATACAGGAACATCTGCCTGTTCACTGCAGCGCTGTCCCTTCTGCGAGTGGAGACGAGAGGTGTCAGCACTGAGCGGAGGTGCGGGAGGCTCCTCCATGGTTCACGGCTATCACATGTGCCGTGCTGACCAGGCAGCGCAGCCACCATCTGCCTGTATGTCACCAAGAGCTGTCACTCACTGCTGCCTCTGCACATCTTCATTTCATGCTTTGCTTTTATGTATGTACACAATATATATCTTTCATGTAATATACTGAAAACAAACCAATGCATGTGTACTTCATGTTATGTCCAGTTTCAGTTCAAATGTGCAATATAAAAGTCCATTACTGAGAAAGAGAAAGGGGAAAGATTTTACCAACTGTAAGGGAGTACAGCAACAGCACTGACAGACCAGTGAGTGGCAGTGTATCACACTCCTGAGTTGTGTTTCAGTGCACACAGGCCTGGTGTTTGTCTTGGATTGTTCCAGATAGATATTCATAAGACAGAGGCTGAGCAGAACCTATGGAGCACCACTGCCCCCGTCCTAGTCCTTGACTTCTGCGCTGATCAGGCACACAGGCAAACAGAGCAGAAGCAGGAGCCAGATAACCATAATATTGTCATTAAAGAATTCTGCAGATTAATAGTCCTAAATACCTGGAAATGTCAAGATCTAGTGTCTTTAGCTGGTTATTTCCTCTGCGGGTCCTAAGCACTGCAGCCGCTGTGTTGATCTTGGCATTCCTGAGCCGGACAGAGAACATCGCGCGGACACCGATACCTTCCTCTGGGATCGCTTCTCTTCTGTGTTTGATGGAAACCAAAAACAGCTCCCATTATGTCTCAATGACAGAAAAATGCTCTGTGCTCTCCGGTGCGCACCTTCACGTCCCAACAAGGAATGACATATGCCCCGCTAAGCGAATAGGGAGGCACTTTACTTGCCAAGTACAGGTCAAGCTGATATATACGGCCCCCCCAGAAAATAAGTGTTTTCCCATTTGCATCTTGGAATACTGGGCATGAATATGTAGCTACCTGTATTTATATGATGGCAATAGGTGAGGGTCTTAATGAGTGCAGTGTCCAGTGCCCTCTTGCCCCTGTCACATTCCCGCCTCATGACTTCATGGTGGTGTATGCATTAAACAGATGTGGCTGCAGTGTAGGGACCAGTAACAGGAGAGTAGGCCGAGCCGCTCCTCTGGCCTTGAAGCACGGGGGGCTTCAGGACAGCACATATGCAGATATTTGTGTTAGTCGGCAAACATTGTGTTGTGTGTAGCAAACAGTGCCGTGTGTAGTGTTGTGTGTGGCATGTTCATCTCCCAATTCTGTTTCCATTACTGTTACATGAGAGCAGAAGATTTTCACTTTTGTTCTGGCAGTTTGCTGGCCCATGCTCTGGAATAATCTGGATAAAAAGTGAAAAACTTTATTGTGTGTGATAGCTGCATGGACAACATTTACTAAACAGATGCTGAATACGACTGGGAACTCCTATCTTAATAAAAGCAAGTTGTGCTCTCCAGCAGTTTAGTGGGTTAAACTCTTTAGCCAAAGAGTAATATGTTTTTATTATCCTGAAAAAGTGTGTGTCCTTGCGAGCTGACTCCCCTCCTGCTTGTTTTGATGTTCTTTTTTTTTACCTGACTGTTTACAGGGATATATGCGCAACTTTACCTCAGTTTCCAGATTTTATGGGCATAGTTTCATGGTTTTTGAGGCAGTCAAAACCAATTAGAAGCAGAAGTGACATGCTCAATATTGTAATGCTTTAGTCTCTTTCTCGCAGTCGATAAAGTAAGACATACTGTATAATACTTAATGAATAAATTGCTACATTAGTTTGTTTCAAAGGTAAAATAGGGTTAAGATTGGGATTATCCCAAATGAGGACACCAAGAACACATGATTTCTGTTACTCTGCTGTGTACAAAGAGACATCTTGGTGTGTGAGGAAACAAACACCACTGCACAATCTGAACAGAGGCATCAGAAAAGAGAAAGCTCATCTCATTGTTTCTCTTTGAAGGAACATTGTGATTTTTTTTTAACAAGGACCATTCCTCCTGACAGTTTTCTGCATCATGTCTCTTATCATGAGCTTCCTATATAATTCCTACACATACATGTGTAATAACACCTGCTAATCAGCCATGTGCCAGACCTTCTGGACTTGAACATACAGTATATTTGAGCAAATGCGTGTAAAAGCCAGATTCTGTGCAACCTCTAAACAAAAGCGCAATGTAAAACCAATGCATCATTATTATCATTATAATTTATTGATATCAAAAGTTCTTATTTTCCGCAATTATCTCCATGGTGAATATTCTATATCCCAATATAGCGTTAACCTTAAACATTAAGTGACATTGCACATCCATGATTATACAGCCGCTTAAAAAAGTTGCTATGAAGATTAATGCCACGACCCTTTCTCTCTTTTCACAGCTTCTACTATACATAAAAACACATGATACTGGAACTAAGGGCAGTGAGTTCCATCTTTCTGTAAGAGCTGATGTTAAATGACAAAGCATTAAAGGCACAAAATGAAAGGTCAGCGGTGGTTTCCATGGCGCAGTGATGAATCGACTTCCTGTTAGCTTCTCCCCGGGAGCCTGGACTCTCGATGGCAATCACTCGCTTTACCTGCACCAGACTTTTTACCTGCGCCGTCCTTTGTGCCCCTTTAATAGACGCATTGTTCCACGAGTCAAATAAAACCCATTAAACCTAATCAGCATACAAGATGGATAATGTCCCGCGATATGTCAGGCACCACACACTGTGCTGTGTGTTTCTGTTAGCAAGCGCTAGCGCCATTAGCCACAGTCTCTGCCAACAGCCCAGGCGGCGCAATCTAACTAGCCCACAGCCGCAGACGCATCTATCCTCCAAATGCCAAATTTTATAACGTTTTTTTTTCTCCCCGAATCTGATGATGAACCTGTGCCATTATTTTTGTAGGCAAACCAAGAAGAGATAGATCCCCAAACCAACATTATCCCTCTATGTCGGAGGTGTCTAATGTCTGGGAGGTGCGGGAGTCCGGAGGTGCATACGGAATGATGTCATTAATCCTCCAGGGCAATCTCTCTGCCTCTGCCATGCTTTATTTTATACAGGCAGCAATGTGGAAACAGACATACATTTGCATGCTGCATATGTTGCCAGGTGGCTCTGTGGGCTCCGAGTACAAATTAGATTTCCTGGTGACAAGGTGTAGAGGAAGGAACAGTGCAAGTAAGCAGGTTTCATATCTTGTTCTTTTTGTTCTCTCTCACAAGCCTCTTTTTGCTGCAAAGATGAAATGACCTCTTCTTTGTTATGCCACTACATGAAGGTTTGCCCAAAGAGAACAAAACGGTAGAAAGGCCTGTGCAGCTACTTTTAGTTGTAGTGACTCAGTTAGTCAACAAGGACAGTCCTAGTACTCATCTTATGTTGACAGGGACAGAATGTAATATTTCCATTTGTGTCTGCATGAAAATAGGTCATTTGGACGTTTTATGAACAAAAAAAATAAAATTTTTGTTTATTAAAAACAATTAAATATTTATGTTTATGGTTTTCAAGCAGATTCAATCAGAGACTGAATCTCTCATTTGGGTTATCAGTTTGGTAGGTGAAATGTAGCTGATTTTGCCTATTGTCTGTTATTGTAATAATCTAGCACAAATTGCACGACATTTTGTTGTGAATTATATCAGATACAGAAAACAGAAGTCGCACAGAATACATAGAGTTTGTGTAGTTTCGAGCTAAACCCCAGCAGGTGGGAGGTAGCAGTAATCGGTGCTTAGAATGTACATATGTCACGACTATATGTATGTAATGACTTTATCAGACCAGCGCATTGGAGTGCATTTTACATACAGCCCCTTTAAATTAACAATCAAATTAATATGAGAGTCTACAGCGGTGGGAGTCTTGATTCCAACAGCACAACTTGTGTGTTGCGATTTGTGTCTAATTGTCATGGGTTTTCTCCTCCAGATGCCAGTCTGACTGTGACCCTCTCCATTCATCTGACTTTTGCAAAAAATATTTTTTCTGCATGTACTTCACTGACTTTATTGTGCTTCAATGTGAGACCATGACACAGAGTTCCAAAAGCAGACCAAGATTTCTGAAAGGAAAGGAAAACACACAGGTCTTTTGTGCTAAAATGTTGACCTATTGATCTGATGTAAACACAGCTATCTGAGGGAGAGGCCTCTTTCAGACGCTCCAAGGTCTTTACCTTGACACAGAAGGGCAAATATCTCCACACACTGGACAAAAGCTGAGCGCTCTGTCTGGCCTTCTCTTTAGCTTGAAGGAATAATGACGTTGTCTGTTTGACTCAAGTCGGAACAAGCACACACATACACAACAGGTTAAGGTGAGATACAAGTGGAGAGGGTAACAAGAAAATGCACGTATGCAGCTGACGTCAACATGTGAAACAATACGTGGATACAAAACTCAAATCCATCTACTTTATTTTACGGAAGATAAATTAGCCTATATGCTTGGATTTAGGCTTACTGCAGTGATCTATGCTAAATGTCATATCTAGTATAGCTTATGTTTGGGAACAGCTGGTTTCTGTGGGCTCTTGATTGTCACGGTCTGCTTTACCATAACCATAATAAAAAGCTGCTGCACCCCCCGCATGGGCCACATTTTCTCCCAAATTCACCATTGCGCCATCATTGATCCATCCCTTCAATTAAGGTCTGGGTTCGTCCCCAATCAATTCCTATCAGCGCCCCTCTCCCCCTGTCTTGCTTGTCTGTCTCTGTCCGATCTTCCCCTTATTCATTCTCCACATTAGTCCTTGTTCTCCCTGTAGTGCCCCCGCTTGGCTGCTCATACCTCAGAGCCTAGGGTCTGGGGGGTCGCTCCCTCCAAGGTGATTCACAAACAGCGGCTTGCACAGAGAAATCAATACTTTATCAACAGGCCACGAGGGGCTTTTGCACTTATCCTATATGATCTTTGTGGTAAAGGGCCTCCGAGCATCCATCTCCTCCTCTGCTCCGCTCCCTAAGCTGTGTTGCTAAGACAATCAGAAGAAAGGAGAGAGGGGATACCGAGAGGGAGGGAGGGGTGAAGATTGTGCGGGTCTAGGGGCTTGCTGTTAGAGGAGGGATTTGCTGCTCGGCTGCTTTTAGCTTGATCTGCATCTGATTAAGGAGAGAGGGCAGCGTTGTCCTTCACCCCGCTGCTCCCCTGTCCCACCATTATGTACCCTGGCACTGAGATCCATCATCCAGTGCTAGCCCGGGCCGGCCCGCCACAGCCTGGGGACTTATTAGACTGGCCCTGGTCTCTTCATAAGGCACCACTCTGCATACCATGAGGGTACCAGTGCGTCCTGTATATTTACAATGCATGACAATGACACCACTGAGAGAAAATACACAAAAGTGTGGGGACTGTCCAGTAGCATACCCCAGTGCATACAGTAAGTGGGGACCTTCCTTACAGTAATCCCATAACTTAAAGTTATTGTAGCATGCTGTATATCTCAAAAAAAGTCTTATGAAGGACTACACCTGAAATGTTCCAGTTCTGATGTGAGCAATAACAGTGTTTTCTATTGGAGTTTTTGGGTTGTGTGGATCAGAGAGTCATTCAAAGAAGTTCAAGAGTTAGTTTTAATTCTCAGTCTAAATAAATGAGCTGAATAAACTGTAATAACAGGTATACTAGCCAAAACGCTAGTCTAACACTGTAGGGCATCAGACTTCGACTACATGTGCTAATGAGCACAGAACATTAACTTGACCACCATATTGCCCATCTGGGGTTTGGTTTTAACCCGCATACATACTTTCCTCATTCTCAGGATATGACCAGAACATGCCTCATTTGTGTGCCCAGAATGTTCAGAATTCACTCACTGAGGCACTGTGCTATTAGGCCCTGAATTTTCTAATTAGATTTCACTGACATTGGAAAGCATTCTAATGCAATAATTGACTTGAACACCAAACATTTGAGTGATTACAAATATCTCACCATAACAGGTGTAAGGTCCAATGCATCAGTATGTCTCCCTATGGGAGGGCCGCATCTCCTCTTTTGCTATTCATCAACTCAACATAACAATTGCTTTTGTAAAATTGTCGATATTAAAGTTGATTTTAACATGTTAGCAAGGTCTTGACAGCATCCCTGAAACCTTTAATAGGCCTTCAATAATCCAGATTACCGATCAGTGGGTGTCTATATATCAATTAGCACATTCGATTACAAATATTGTGACTTCAGAAAACAAAAACATTTGGACAAAGTATGGACTGCTGGGGGCGGCACAGTGGTTAGCACTTGTACCTCACAGCAAGAAGGTTCTGGGTTCCAACTTTCTGTGTGGAGTTTGCATGTTCTCCCTATGCCTGTGTAGGTTTCCCCTATCACTAACAACATGTACTATAGGTCTGGCATAAGCCTCCTGTACTGGCGACCTCCCTCCCTCCTCTCTGTGTGGAGTGAGAGACAAATGCCCAAAATAACGTATGTAAAGCGCTTTGAGACTCTGGTCTGTGAAAGGTGCTATATAAATAAAGATTACTTATTTACCCTCTTACTATATGGAACATCGCTTGACTGACCTATTACTTTCACAAGCACGAGTGACACCATGTTGCTATTTACAGCTGTGCAATTCATATTCAACAAATCCAGAGCGATTGTCAGAGGCAGTGCTGATGGTACACTGTTGTTATCCATTTGTGTTCACTGTGATTTAGACAACAATTTAGCTATTGGCTAAATCATTTTTGTGTATTTGACCATGAAAAGAGCCTTGAGTTTTCCGTGCTGATGCAGGAGGGTCTAGTGATCAATGGTGCTGTTTTTTATCATTACATTTCCTATGTTTGAACTGTTTGATTCTCTGATCTGCGTTGGCAAATCGACAACATTGTAAAGTTTCCCTATATAACTACTGTTGTGATTTAGGGCCATACAAAAATACATTGAATTGAATTGAATTTACTACAGCTGTATTTAATTCTCTTTTTCTTTACTTTTTTTATTTAACGTGCACTTTCTAGTCCCCATAGTGTAACCTCTGTCTCTTAATTTGATCACTGCAGATTTCTCAATGATTCTGCGTCCCACTCAAAGATCATATCTTGTTAGACCAGATGAGCGTAGGTCATCAGATGTGTAATAATCCAATATAATTCCTCCTGTGCCCTGTCTGGTCGTAGTGTCAATAAATCCATTCCTCACTTTGATTGATTTTATGCAGAGCAACTTAAGAGCAAACATTGTCCTCTCTGAAATGTAATGAAATGTAATTAAATCCAAGCCATCTCCTTTCTATTCTTTTCTTATTCCACCCATTTTATTCACTGGAGGTTTTTTGTTTTTGTTTTTTTAATAAACCTTTTTTATTGTTATTGCAGATTTGTTGTTAATTATGTTATAAAATAGAGAATAATCTGTGTATTACCCGGCCACATAGGAAGGCTATTTTACAGGTTTTGGTAGTAGAGGAGACCGGAGAATCCTGAGGAAACCGGAGCACCCGGAGGAAACCGGAGCACCCGGAGGAAACCTATGCAGACACATAGAAAGAACATGCAAACACTGCTCAAAAAGACCCTGTTGCTGACTAGGATTTGAGTTCAGGATGTTCTTGGCGGCACGGTGGCTGAGTGGATAGCACTCTCGCTTCTCAGCAAGAAAGTCCTGGGTTCGAATCCCGGTCTGAACAGGGCCTTTCTGAGTGTAGTTTGCATGTTCTCCCCGTGTCTGCGTAGGTTTCCTCCGGGTACTCCGGTTTCCCCTACCACTAAAAACATGTACAATAGGTCTGGTATGCGGCTCCTGTTCTGGTGACCTCACTCCCATCTTTGTGTGGAGAGAGACAAATGCCCAAAAATAACAATTGTAAACCGCTTTGTGACTCTGATCTGTGAAAAGCGGTATATAAATAAAGATTACTTACTTACTTACCTACTTCAAAAACCTGAACATTCTCTGAGGCCCTGAGCTCTCCTGCACAATTCCAAAGTGTGTCCTGACTTTGAGGATGACTGGGACCTGCTAGGAGTGCAGGGACCAGGAGGATTCAGAAGAAAGGCCTTAGACCTTTTTGGAAATTTAAAAACCAACCAATGTCCTCTCAAAATTCCATAATAATAATCACTTAGTATAATCGATCCCTGGTAACTTCACAAAATCCTATTTCAGTTTCACCAAAATGTTTACACGAATCAAAACTAAATGTGTTGAAATTACACGGTGTGGAGGAGATTTGTCTGTGTTGTCTGCTGCATCTTGCTCCCAGTGGGCTTTGTCCAATAAGCTTGCCTCAAACCCGTCAGACAGAGAATAAAAAGTGGAAGAGCGTGCTGTGTGCAAACATCAATCCTAAATTTCTAGCCTCAATACCATCATGACCTTGGTTCAGAATGACATCTATTTGCTGGCTGGCTGCACACATCTCTTTGCAAATTGTATGGTCCAGGCTAATTTGTTTTTATGCACGTTTAGTCAAGAATGTGATGCCACGTTAGCTTTGGGGAGCACTGCCAATATCGCGAAGGCTCCTGGAGTGACAGACAGAAAAAGGGTGATTGAAGATGATTGTTGTGCGTCTCGTGTTGATATATGAAAAAGCAGTCCTTGTAAATACGCCGCAGAATGGGTTCACAACCGCTCAAAAACCACCTCTGGGAACAACCTAAAGCGGAATATTATAGCAGCTACATGGAAATAAACAATGACCCTTTAGGACCTTGACGGAATAGAAATGGTGTCTTAACAAATGGGAAGCAGCGTGTTTCTGGACGACAAAACATTTATGTTTAAGTAAATTGTGGCTCATGTCATCGTTTTGCTTTTCTTCAGACCCTAATCGTATATAGTTCCAACATTCGAAACCTCTATAGCAGTACTCAGTTTACATCTTTAACACTCAGTCCTGCGAAAGGAAAAATGCAGCGAGTTGAATTTACGAAATTTCCAGGTATTGTACAGATACTGCTGGTAATGTACAGATGCTAACATATAACTACACTTCACTTGCACTAGAATACACAGTACTTTATACTTTATACAGTACTTGCCTCTTATTTTGCCAAATTTAAATTTTTTACATCTATTATTATTATTCTTTTTTTTTTTTTTAAAGATAGAGTTTTTTATTCTTATTTTTGATGCTAGAGTTAGAGATTTTGTTTTTATTTTATTTAGGACAGCTATTGTTCAGTTAACGTGTGCCGTGTGCTCCTCTTTCCTACTGTTCTATAACTTGTGATGCAACACCGAAATTTCCCCACTGTGGGACGAATAAAGGATCTCTTAATCTTAATCTTAAAAAAAACTGTGCACATTAAAAAGTAATTGAAAAAAATACCGTGTGATGTAATGACTGATTACGTTCACATATAGGACAACCAATGTTAAAGCTCACAGTGGTTTGTCTCGTTAAAGTAGTGGCAGCTCCTCAGATCAGTTTGTTAAAAACGGTGTTGATTTACGAGGCACTGGGTTTCAGCTTCCTGTTTCTTATACAGTGTGAGGACATTTTAAGCTTAGAATATTGTTCCCAATTGTTCGGAAACGGCTCTTATTTTACATTTTCAAACCCAATGGATGCTGAAAAGTAGTGCTCGGCATTTTGTGTCACCCTTACAATACAAACCATTATTACTGCCACTTTTTATTGAAAAACAGAAAAGTGGCATGTTGTTATTGCACCACAACATATAATCTTTTGCTGGTAAATCTTTAAGAGCTTTTGTGTAACCTCTTTCCAGACTTTCTCATTGAGAGTCTATACTCATGTGCTGTGCTTACATATGGACATACAGTACAGCCCACCTATATCTCCATGTCCTCTCTTGACCGGGGCCGCCTGACAAGAAGCCGTCTTCGTATTACTGACAGAAATAGCCCATGTGGCAGTCATACACATATTGAGTGCATTTTCCATGCAGCCCAGTGGTTATATACATTCAAGTAAATAACCTGGTGATGTGTCCTTTTGTACTGGCTCTCCACATGGTATACACAGACACAGGTGAGCGGGGTCATGAGCAGATAAGAGGCGTGCTCACTAGCATGCCTACACGGATGTACAGTATAGAGAGAGATACAATATGAGGCCGTGCTGAACCCTGGAGCCAGTGGCACAGTGGCTCCAAAGGTTACATTCCTCAGACATATTTCACATAGGTCTTCATGATATATATGTCCAAGGCTCAACTTGCTGTACATTGTAGATATAGATCAGATGAGCCAGGGGCAACAAGTCCATGTGAAATTTGTGAAAAACTTGTATTGAGATAAACACAGACAAAGAAGACAATGTTAAAAGAAAGTTTTAACATACATGTGAAACTACGTAGTCTTTCATGCCAACACTAAAGTCTAGTTGGGTTCTTTATTTTGTTTCTTTCTTTCATTTATGTAACTGTCTTGTACACATTGGGGACTGCAAATTTACTCCAATGGGATTTACTGCAAATGAATATAATGAATCTGATCTGATAAAGATGGTAAAAAGATAAAAGACAAAAATATGAATTCAGCCTATAAGTTTCATTTTCCTCTTATTCTGAATATCACATAGGGTAAACAGGTGTTAGCATACTGATAATATATATACAAATAAAACAATAGATGATCGCAAACTTGACGCAACGTGATGTGCCTTTCGTTATGAGGTGGAGTGCACTCTGATTGGCTGTTTGAGGAAAATCTATCTTGCTTTACGTTCTATTTTAAAAAGATTCTCTGAAGTGGTCGTCGTGCTCACAAACGCATGCTAATTCTCAGAAACAGGTCTAAATAAAACACATACGTCATCGTGTTTGCAAACATCGTACTCCAGCTTGTAACATCACTACTGCATCACCACTTGATAGAGAATACTCCAAACCGGGCAAAAACACTACACTCAATCTTTTGTGTTATTCATGTTGGTCTAACCACTCCACGTGTTTTTTAAAATGGCTTTATTGGTCCGACCATTAAGTTTGAATGGGTCCCAACTTGTATCCTTCTGTCCTTGCGTATGACAATTCCGTGTGCTCTCCGGTCCACAGATAATAGATGTCCTTTCATGCACTGCGGGCCCCATAGCCGCACGCTGCCCTCGTACCCTGGAGTGGCTCAAGGCTACTGCTCGCCCACATCAGAGCGGCGTCCGGCAGCATCTGATTGAAACTGGAATGAAGAGATACAAGAGCGGCGCGTGATATGGCTGCAGGGACAGGGAGCCGTTTGGACACAATCTCACAGGCCGCGTCATATCAGGAATACATCAGGTAACGCTGCGTGTGTGGCCAGAGGGACTTCCACCGGATTAGAACAGCTACATTATCTCCAGGTTTAGCTTGAATGTGAAAATACAACACACAGTGGCACAGTGTTGGTGGTTGAAGTCAGCACACACACACACACACACACACACACATGGTTAGTGAATGGAGTATTTTATATCAGCACTTGTTTGTAAAGAAAATAATGTGTATGTATAGGTATAAGGTGAATAAGGTACAAGGTGTAATAAATCATACAAAAATTCTGTTTGGCTGAATAAAAAGCTTATTTAGACAAACTGTATTTATCCACAAGGGCACAGAATAGGAAACACATTCTTTCATTATTATGCTAAAGATAGAGATTATATACAGCTTATTTGATGCTAGAGTTTTTATTTTAGTACAATGTTATTTTTAATGTATCTTGTGCTGTGTGCCCCTTATTCCTGCTGTTCGGTAACTTGTGATGCAACACTGACATTTCCTCACTGTGGGACGAATTAAGGAAATCTTAATCTTATATTTATTTAATTTCCAATTCAATAAAACTCACAATAGCAAGTTCATTTTTTTATATTGTAGTTTAGTTTATGTCCACTGCTGATTTGTTGTTTTAATCATTGATGGCAAACACTGGTCTAATTGGTGTGTAGGTTACTATATGAAAGCCTCATTAGTGTGGATGTGATTGTTAACTGTGTGTAGACAGTATGGTGCGTGGAGTCCAGTTTTCCCTCCATCTCCCACCATCTCATATTCAACTGATACTCTTCCTCTCACACACACACACAGAAGTAGGTCAAGGCAGCCAGGGCTAATGGGAAGAGCCTGAGGCATATCTGCCAGGCAAATGATCTTATGAAATGATTAAAGAGTGCTTTCTCTCGGAGAGGAAGTGTGGAGGAACCAGCACAACTGCTTCATATGCAGTTTTATCCGGTGTCTTGACAATTGTGAATGTGAAGCCAACCGAGGAGAGGGAAAGAAGAGAAGTAAATGTTGTGTTTATTTGTAATAGAGCTTGTATTCGGAGAGTCAACATATTACAGATAGACCTTTGATCAAACTCAACAATGATGATGTTTCCAACACCCTTCATTCCTGTTCTCTCCATTTTTACATATGATAAATAGTTCATTAAAATAGTACGGCTGCTGTTTTGGCTGAGGATCCAATCAGAATAGTTTATGTCAGAGTTGACACTTATAGCCAGAACTTTACTGTCCTCTCTCAGTCAATCATTTACACCACTTCACATCCTGACTTCCTGATTTCCCTTTGCTCGCTGGTGCTTATCCGCTGTCTTTCCGAACTACACTATTCAAATACAGCTTATATACACATAAAGAGACACACATTTTTGGACGAGCTTGCTGCACATTTCTGCGTATAATTAAAAACCTCCATCACTTTGTCGCATCCTCCTGAATCTGATCGTGATTGACATTTCTGCGTTATCTGCCCTGAACCGTAAACAGTTTCACCTCAGCTGCGTGTTTCTTTTATTGCACCAGAAATGAGCTCAATTGCAAAGTGCTGACAGATATGCAAACAAGCCCAATACGTGTTAATGACTGTGAGCTCCGTGTGTGAATAGTTAGGTGTTGATTGGTGCTGCTCGCTGCAAGCTGCTGTGGAACCGGGGCCAGACTGACCTCGCGCTGCTGAGTGCTAACACACGCCTTCAGCCAACAATAACTAACTCCTGTCTAACGCAATCCTTCTCACTTGTTCTATGTCTTCTGGAGGAGATACAGTCTGCCCCCGGGCCATGTGGGAAAGTGGAAAGGCGGCCTAAATGAGAGGATTTTGGACAGAGTACAAGTGACCCGTGTGGTCCCTGGCCATGCTTCCATCTTTGCTCTTGTCCTGTCCGATACTTGTTCCGCTATTTCCCTACTGGCTACATCTCCTTCCACGTCTGCTCTGCCGCTCTGTCGTGGTGTCTAATACGAATGCCTCGCACCATTACTGTCAATGCGGTGACAGCGGACAGATGTTGGGAGTCTGTTGTATGAGAATAGCAGGACAGTGAAGGGGAGCGAACATTTGCAGATTGTGACACTAGTGT
>JAPMNZ010835046.1:0-12923 GCA_029875035.1 Pomatoschistus microps | reverse complement strand
TATATATATTATGTATCATGCAAAACATGCTATCATTTTCATACTTAGAAAGAGCCTTTTTAGTCACTCTTTAATTGGCTGAGGGTGGTGTATGTTTCTGTCTAAAAAGAGTCAAATACATGCATATGGAAACGTCGCAGAACCCCACTGTTTTGAGACTTAGGAGATATAGATTTCGTTTTTTAAAAAGGTTTGAAGCGTATGTACCCCAGATTTACTTTACTAGTGCGATTTATTCCTCTTCTAAGTAGGGGGATTCTAAATCCTAAACTTCTTCGTAAACAAATATAATGTACAAAGAAATGTAAACAAGAAAGAAGCAAGACGTTGAAACACTATCTCAATTCAGTTAGAATGATGTTGTAAAATAACGACTGAATCTATGACTCAGAATAAAATCAACTTTTGGCTTTGATGCTCTACACATGGCACAGGAATATTCCAGAACTTTAGCTTCTTTACTGCAAAAAAAGGAAGCCGTTTATTTACCTTGTTTTCCCGTGAGCTCCCGTGTTCTTGAGCTGCAGTCCGTCTGTATGAAGTTTCAGAGTCCGCCCAGATCCTTTCACTGCCGAGTCCCGGAGAGGACTCACTCTAAAGCTTATGACTAATCCACATCGCATGTGATTCTTTTATTAGTGCACGGTTACGATAACACAAGTTTTACTGAGATAAAGGGCACAATGGTGCCTCAGACAAGGAAATAATCACTATCAAATCTGGGAGAACATTTTAGGATATAATCTTTTTCAACCTTTTCTCTGCTTCTTTCCCTTACTTTTAGCACCTTTCTTCCAACTAAAATATATAGGTCTAGAACATAGAGATTTTGTTTTATTTTTATTAGTATAGCTATTGTTCACTTAGCTTGTGCCGTGTGCTCCTCTTTCCAACTGTTCTATAACTTGTGATGCAACACTGAAATTTCCCCACTGTGGGACAAATAAAGGATCTCTTAATCTTAATCTTAATCTTAACATGAACGCAACCTCTTAAGAATTGGTTGAAATCAAATGCTTCATGTTTGGGACTATTGCACACTGGTTTATCATCCATGTCATTTGACTTGGTTTACTCTCATCTCCGCCTGATGCTTTTGGCATGACTATATTTGGTCTCTAGAATACCTTTAATTGTACAGTATTTATATAAAAATGTGTGTTATGTTGTCCTGAGGTTTCATTCCAGCGTGGACATGCCTGAACACAACAGGGTTCTCCTCATGGCTCCAGTTTTACTTGCATAATTTCTCGTGAGGCTTGTGGGTGGAGCAGGCTGGGATTCCTTCTCTGTGGTTACCACAGTTACCCCCAAGCATTATCAGATTTGTTTTTGCATCCAAGGGCGGAGAAGTAAACGTTTATATTCCAGTGCAGGATTAGAATTGATAGACCCATCTGGGAGAGGCCTGTGCTTCAAAGTCATTGTTTGGGAACAGTTTTTTACAGCTGGAATAAGAATAAACAGGAAGCTGGACTATGTGTCTCCCGGTCTCTTTAGCTGCAGAAAGGACATGACATTAAATAGAATCAATATCAAATCAATTGAATAACAATTTCACCAAAGTAAGACATTGTTATAGGAATAAGCTCAATTGGTTTAATGTTTTTAAAAGTTTGCAATACATTTGGTATGGGAGATAGAGGGCCCAAGGCAAATATTTGTAATGCCATTAAAAGACGTAGGATATTAGAGATTTCCTGTGTCCAATGGCCCATGGCGGTCTGCCCGATCCCACTGTCACTGTGCTGCATGTGGGTCATGAACGAGCCAAGGAAAGTCTGTTAAACCACTAGTATTATTGTTTTCATTCTTCTGTACAGGTGCTGGCAATCCTGATTGTAAAATTGCCATTGTGATGTGCAAAAACAAACAAGTGGATGTCAACAGTAGGTTAGTAGGTTTTATCACAATAACATACTGTGAACATTTACTGTGAGGTTTTTGTAACAAATGTAACGTGATTTCAGACATCGCTTCCACAGCATGGTTCTCGTGCCCATGGACACACCAGGAGTGATTCGAGTGAGGCCGCTCACCGTGTTTGGACAAGATGGTACAGTGTTTTTTTAGTAACATAATGCTCCTTTTCCATAGGCACTATCAAATATCAAATATGTTCTACTATCAAATATCAAATATGTTCATCCCCAAACTTCATTGTTTTTACTACAGATGCCATCCACGGGGGCCATTTTGAGGTACACTTTGAGAATGTGCGTGTTCCCACATCCAACATAATTCTAGGTGAGCTCTTTTTGAATGTTACTATAGGTATGTGAAGGTACACGTGTGTTTGGAACTCCTAAGTACACCTTTTATTTCAACAATATACACCAATCCCCACAATAACAACAGGGAACTCCAGGAACATTTTCTATTTGTTCTAATTCCTAGTTAGTAAAGCCTTGTTTGATTCTGTAATCTTTTGGCAAATTAATGTTTGACAGCCTCGAGATTAATTTTGTGACGGCCAAAACTGCAACAGTACATTTATTTGTGTAACTTTTGTTGTGTTTAAAAAAGGAAAAAATATATTTAATCGTACTTTTTTTTTTCAGAAAATGATTGTTGCCTTTGATTTCTTCAACCACTGCATTTCAAACCCATTTTCTCGTGACAGGAGAAGGCCGGGGTTTTGAGATCGCCCAGGGCCGTCTGGGTCCAGGCCGGCTGCACCACTGCATGAGGGCGGTGGGCTGCGCAGAGATGGCGCTGGAGCTGCTCTGCCACAGAGCCGCCTCCAGACGCACCTTCGGAAAGACCCTCTACCAACACGTAAGCTCCTAGCACCCTGACGCCATCTAGTGGACATATTGTATATTACGCCTGATGTTCAGGAGGTCGTGGCTCACTGGATAGCTGAGTGTCGCCTGATGATCGAGCAGACCCGTTTGCTCACGCTGTACGCGGCTCACGCACTGGACACGAAGGGAAGTCGAGCTGCACGTAAACAGGTACAACCCACGTATACATCTGTCTCTTATCTAACAAAGCTATTGATAACTTATTACTTAAATATTCATGCACTAGTATGTATACATTTATATACAGATCTGTAATACACAAATACATTATTAGCTCTAAAATAATACAATAAAAAATACACATAAGGTATATCTGTATTGTTTCTTTAAAAAAAAAAATTCCAATCTTTAAGATAATTTATAGAGTTGGGCTATATTATACTTATAATTCACTTGTCTGGTGTTGTGTGCTCCTCCTGTTCTGTAACTTGCAATTTCCCCATTGTGGGACAAATCTCTCTTAATCTTGTATGTTGGTTTTCTAGATAGCCATGATTAAAGTGGCTGCAGCCAGGATGTCTTGCAAAGTGGTGGACTGTGCCATGCAGGTGCATGGAGGAGCAGGGGTGTCGGGTGACTTTCCATTGGCTCAAATGTGAGAGCACACCACAGGTCCCAATGTTTTCAATCTAGAAGCTTCCTTAATGCCATAAACTCTTCCTTCCTACAGGTACGCCTATGTCCGAACACTGCGCATCGCTGATGGCCCTGACGAAGTGCACCTCTCGTCTATTGCTCAACTGGAACTGCGGGATCAGCTGAAGAAAACACAAGCCAGACTTTAAGATTATGTTCTTTCAGCAACAGTAAAATATGCCTTAAAAATGTGCTGTTGAAATCATCTTGGATCTTTAACTTTGGACACAACCACTTCATTAAAAAAAGAATCATGTTTATTAAGATTTTTTTCCTAATGTAATCTACAAAACGGAAATTGACAGCATGAATAAAAGACACCTGTCGTGGTCGAGCGTTTGTGTAATTTCCACTGAACTGACGGGGGACGTCCAGACAGACATTAACATGATTTATTTGTACAAAATAAACCTGCCCCATTCACGCCATTGTCGCTGGAAGCTCTTGCGCCACCCTGTGGTGATCTGTGTCTGTACATATGAGGGGCTCGGGTGAAAGCACAGAAAGCTTCAGAAGTCCTTTGAGATGTCAGTGTTTACTTTTCTTTGACTTCTTGTGAGACCGATGTGGGGACCGGGAGCGGGACTTTGAGCGGGACTTCTTTGTCGATTTCTTTGGGGTTCTTGAGCGCGACCTTCGTGAGCGTTTAGGCGTGCGAGGAGATGGAGATCTGGACACACAAAAGATCAGACTGTTTTAGTATTGGTCAACTTACATTAGACCAGTATCTGCAGATATTCATTCCAACCAAGCAGGAGCACCCAGACTTGACCCATTTCCCCAGATTAAGACTTGAGGAAATGGGTGGAGTCTGGTGTGCTCCAGCTTAGTTGGAATGAAACCCTGCCGTCACACTGGCTCTTTGAGGACCGGTTTGACACCCTGCATTAGTTCAGATCACCTTACCTTTTGGAGGATTTTTTACTAGTGCGAGGAGAGTCTTTGTAAGAACGAGAGGACGTGTCTTTAGAGTAGGAGCGATCTGAGCGTTCCGATCTCTCAGAGCGAGGTGAAGATGACCGCGCTCGTCTACTGCTGCTGCGCGTTGGACTGGGGGAGTTACTGTGATGACGCTTCCTGGTTTGGTTAAAATGGAAAAAGAACATTAGGAAAAGAGACTAAAGCATGTGTAAAGTTTCATTGCGTAAACTTCTATCGATATAAGATACGTGTCTTGTTGTCATTATTTATATATAAATAATTTCTGCACTGAGGAGACAGAAGCTCACCTGTCTTTCCTGGTCGGCGTGTCATCTTTTTCCTTTTCTTTTTTCAACTCTTTCAACCGTGTTTCTGCCTTTTCCTTCTCTTTCCTTTCGCGCTCCTTTTCGCGTTCAAGTTTTTCCTTTTCTCGTTCCTAAAAACAAAACAATGTTGAAATTCTGCGCCTCTGAACCTTCGTCCCAGCGCTGAGGCATGTACCTTTTGTAGAAGTTTGTCTCGATAGTGTTCCACTTGTTCCTGAATGCTCTGACCCGACTTTTTAGGCCTTTTCCCAGATTCCAGTTCATCTTGAAACTTCATGACTTTGACCTGTTATCAAAGTGGAAGTGATGAGTATAAATGAAATAATTGTGTAATACTAGTACAAGTGTTCTTCTGGACACCTCAATCTCTCTGAGCTTTAGACGTTTCTCCTCGTTACTTTTGTAATCGATGTCATCTCTCGCAGGGTTGGAATAGCTCTGTGGGTCTTCAGAGTTAGGGTCATCATTCCTGCAAATATATTGTTTTGTCAGTGTGTTTTTAGATACCACAGAAAACACAAAGTACACACTATAAACGTACTTGTCCATTCCATCTGGTTGCTCAAATATTTCCCATTTGGAAGTTGTCACAGCTAATAATAAAAATAATACATTAGTAACAATAAAAGTAACTTGAAAATGTAATTTGAAATCTTACCTTGAGCTTCCAATTCAGACTCATCGACCGCTTCCCATTTCGAAGGTGCCACCTTGAAGGCCGCCTCTTTGGACTGATAAACTATAAACAAAAATGTAGAAATTAGTTGGAACTTAAATCACAGACTTCTCTTGACATTAGACTAAAGCAGTTTCTCACAGGGTATTCCATCAATGTCCTCATCCGCAGGGCGAATGGGAAGACCATCGAGGTCGTCCAGAGGGGCTCCGTCGAGTAGGGCGCCATCTAAAGGTGCTACGTCTATGGGCATGCCGTCCACATCGTCGCCAACGTCCGGGTAATCCACGATGGGAGCGCCGTCCACGTCTTCTACAGTCTCAATCTGCCCAGAACAGTGGCAAATAAATACATTTTGGTGTGTAATAGGTTCAAATGGTCCAACAAAAATGGCAAAATGGGAGCAATGACATGAATTCATATTTGTAAAAGAACTTTAAATCACCAGAAAATACAATTAGAAATAGGCCAAACTCTATGTCAGTTGTGCATAATAGATCAGCGATAAGTATTTGATATGCTACCTCAGGCAAAAGGACTGGAGTTTCCTTTTCTGAAAGATTGACCAGACCCAGGAATATGTTCTGGAGCTTGATGAGGAAAGGATCCGGGTACACGGCCCAATCTTCCCACGCTCGGAAACACGCCATAACTCGTTGCTGTGAAAACATTTAACAGGAGCTGTACAATACAGTTCATTTAAAAAGCATAAATGTGCACTCTTTTTTGAAAGTACCTTAAAGTTTTCACTTTGTAGATGGCCTTGTATCGTTTTGTACGTCGCGTTTAGATCCGAGAATACCTGACAGAGCCTCGACTCAAAACTGAAAAAAGAAAACGTTAATAAAAAAGGGTTATATTTAAGATGAATGTTTTTTAAAAAGTACAAAGACTTACTATTTTCTATAATAGGATGCATTGGCTACTTTGGCAGAAGAGTTGTATAAGACATCAGAAACGAGATACAACCGAGCAATCTGAAAAACATACAAAAGAAAAGTTAGCTTCCCTTTATTCTGTATGCTAGCGTCCATGGAAGTAGTCTTACCTTCTTTGGAAGTGGGGTTTTAAGAATTGATAGGGATTCTGCTACACATTCAACAATCTCTTCGGCAGCTTCGGCGTGGTTAAGACAAAACACCATCGCTTCGCCGACATCTCCTCTCCGGGGGGTCAGGCCTCGCAACATCTCCTCCAGCTTGTCTCGCTCGCTGTGCAAGAGTGCGGCAATAGTAAGCGGTGAAATGTGAACGTGGCGGTTAGTGACGGATCCCAACTTACTCTTCTTTCAGGCTTCCTTTCTTGCCCCCCTCCTCCTCCTCGTCCTCATCTTCCTTGTCGTCGTACGGCCCGTGTAGATAAGGGTTTAGAGGAGGGGGGCGCCATAGAGAGCCATTTTTGAACATCCTAAAATCTTCCGTTCGCCATTTGGCCGGCGATTCACCCTATGGGATTAAAGCAGATCTAAGTCAGTGGAACTGTGGACAGAATACAGAATAGCACACAGGATTAGCATGGGGCTGATTATACCTGAAGAATGGAGTAAAGCTTCCATCTGTAATAGACGTGGGCTGGACTCTGGTTCTCAAAAAGAAACCTGTAAAAATAAATAATCGCAAGCTTAGAGAACAGTTTTCCTTCAACTTTAGACATCACATCACACACGCACGCAGAAAAAGCCCTTACCTGTACATGGGATTGTTGAGTTCTCGGTTCATAATCATGGCTTCAAACATTGGGCCTTCACGCACCACAAACTCGATCATACGGTGGATGAGAGAAAGCAAATTCCTACAAAAAAAGCACAGTTAAAGCAAATGGTTTCAGACTACTGTCCTTTGCATCACTGTTTACATATATGCTTGTGTAACTCTCCTAACAGCTGTGGCAAACCTCCATAAATGTACAAATATAGGTGTAATTATGTGATTGAATGTGTGATTGATTAGTCCATATGTGTCCAAATGCGTAAATGCCTCATCTCATTCTTGGTCATACACTCTACAGTCTGACAACTGTGAGGAGATTTATAATCAAGCATGTCATGTTTTTTTGAGTAACAAACTAGTGTAAACATCTTTTATTAATGTCTAAAGGGTGTGGTTGAAACTGCAGTGTACGTACATAACATGGCAAGTTTTCCTAATGTCTCCTTTACATTTGTTTTTACTTTAAATAACAACTGCAACCGGTGCCAATACAACCACCTATTAACCTATTATTGTAGCTGCTACTGCATACACTAGTCCTACAGAAGTGAACAAGACAAATATGTCCCTGATTGAACAACACAGATCACATTTACATGTATTGGAGGTGATCGTACCAATGGCGGAGCAAAATTCTGTATACTTTCCCAATCCATCCCATGATGCTTTTCGGATCCCTCGCTGCTGCAGACTGTTCAAGTTGTGCTGCTCACCAAGGCCAATGTCAAAGGTCTTATAGAGTCGACTTTGGATTTGCTCACAGGGGCCAGAGTTACTGAGCTCCCAGCAGTGACAGAGGCCAAGGGGAAAGACTGTCTGAATGAGCAATGGTGAGGAAGCAGGATTCACAGAAACAGATCTAGAATCTGCAGACTATAGATTGAGAGTCACTAAATTAAAAACATAAGACGGCGCATGAGATGGATATAGAATTAATCATACTTTCTAAATCAACATAAACACTGTATAACGTGGTATTCTGCTGAGACAATGTAGGTTATGGTGTGGTTGTTGTATAGCATGAGTGTAAAAAGATATCTATTTCCGGCTAGCATGAAAAACGTTGCACTCGCTACCATTGCTCACCCATACAGACCCGCCCCTGTAGCATGCAATGACCAAATGATCAGAGACTTTTTCAATATATATATTTCAATTGAATGGGACGTCATTTTCTAAGTTTGTACACCAATTGATAAAGAAAAAAAATGTACCTTTCTGTTGGGATAACCACTTTGACTATGGCTTGCGACAGAGTCTGTATATGAAGTCACATCAGATAATAAACATAGAACGTGAGTAATGTTAAATAACAACAAATCCAAAAATATAAAATGCATTTCAATGTGCACTAGAACATTATCTCTAACACTATAAACAGTTTAAACTCCCTGACACTGAGGCGACTTTAACACCTTCCTTTATAGTGTCACCAGTCAATCAACTACATGAATTACTATGACATAACCTAAGTCTTTGGAAAATTATCAAAAAAATTTAAAACTAAAAAACAGCATAATCACACAAACATTCATTTGTAATCAATGTGGCTATCCTCAAAGTGCGTGTTGAGTTACCTTCTCAAAATCCTCCTTGTTTTTGGGTGGGGGCAGCAGGGGCGCATTAGGGTTCTTTAGCCTCTCTCGGGTCTGGGCATTGAAGGGCAGGCCGGAGGGCGGTGGGGGCAGTGTGTGCTCCATTAAGGCTGGAGGGATGTAGATGGGATGGGGAGGTATGGGAACGCCTTTGCCCCAGCCCAGTTTCATCTCAAAATTCATGATAGTTTTTCCTTCAAAAAAAAAAAGAAAAAAATCAGTTTTGCTCTTCAGTTATATTAGTCAACAGTCACATTCGCTAAATTCCCACCATTGAGATTTTTGAGTGCACGTTCTGCATCCCTCCTATTCATGAAAGCTACAAAGCCACAGTTCCTCTCACGCGCCCGTTCTTCATCGGTCCTTGGCCACATGATCTTGACGCTCGCCAGAGGCCCATAACGCCCAAACTCTTGACACAACATCTCTTCATTCATCTGTAAGAATGTTATTAAACATCAGTGATTTTAGTTGATTAACTTAGTATTTCAGCTGAGTCTAACCTGTGGATTTATGTTTCCTAAGTACAAGTTTGTTGTTGATGGGTCTCCAACATCATGGGAGCCTGGTGCACTTTCGTCTAAAACTGTGGAGACAAGAGCACAAAGAAAGTTTCCTACAGCTAACCGATGGGAAGGTATTTGGCTTTACAAAAATATTCATAATCACAGCCACTGTATTGAGTCAAATTTACCACTGGACGGACGGTTTCTTCGTGAAGAACCATCCGCTAAAAAAAAGCAGAAAGCAGTGTAAATTTTGTTTCAGGGAAACATAGGTGCAGGTGGGGCACATGGGCGGAAACGAGTAACCGTTTCAAACGCAAGAAGTTAGAAGATGGGGCCCAGGTAAGTGCACTTACATGAACGTCTTCCGTCCAATCCAGAGACTGGTTCAAAGCGGCTAACACGGCCTTTCGTCTTGTGTCTCTCATCTCTCTCCTCTTGAATTCTGCAAAACAGTCACATTCACACATTCAAATCTGAGTGTACAATACTAATGTGTGCAAGAGAAAACACACTTACAACTTGAGTTCTTCTTTAAAAAGCTCCAGATTGCTCTTCTTCTTTTCCTTTTCATTATTCTTCTTCAAAAGCTATTTACAAACATACCCCGTTTACTCAAAATGAAGCAAGCCAAACAAGTTACAAAACTAACAGTACTCTATACTTACATGTCTTTTGTCTAGTGGTAAAAACTGAGAAGGTGTTTCTAAAGGCAATATATTTCTTGGTGGAGGCTCAAAACGTGATTTGGGTTTGTACAGCTTTCCTCTTTTCTCATCAGGTGTAGATTCGTCTAACAATTGTGAAAAACGTGTTGAAACCGTTGCCAATACAAATTTTAATGATGTGAATATAAATACATACCCTTTGCTGCATTGGCAAGACCCCCTCTGACAAATGTTTTGACTTTCCCCTCTCCTCCTCCTTCAAAAGCAGCAAGGAACTCTTCATAAATCTCTGCTGCAGCCCTCTCGTCTTCCTGCAAGGTGCATTATTAGAGAGTTAGCTAAATGATCATCAGAAGCTGGAGTGGTGTATAAATTCATACCTTTTTCTTGATTTCGTCCTGCTCTTTTTTGCTCAAGGTGCGCTTTGCTCCCGACATTTTCCCAATACTAAATGACTTTAGCTTGCTCTCAAGCAGCGCCTGCCAACGCACAACAACACATGTAACAACTACTTACGATACAGACAGAATGGCAGCTCTCTGCTGCGAGACACCACACGGTTAATATCTATAAGCATTGCATTAAGAAACTTTGGTGACATAATTACACATAATGAGTGAACATCGCAGTGTCGCACGCAGGCTACAATGCTAACATGTCACACTCAAGGCAAAGGCCTGCGTGTCCACCACAACACGTCACATGTTTGACATTTATCAACTTCAGACAAGTTCTCTGGGACATTTCGGTCTTTAAAATATCACACCAGCCATCATCAGTTACACTGGGTTTTTTATTAACATAGCTTTATAAACAATACACCGATGAGGTAAACACAAGCTAGTTTGGCGTTGTTGGTAGCATAGCGACTCGCAGTTAGCTGAATAACCGCGCGCAAATGTTCACATTTCGCGCAAAAAGGTTATTTTCTCTAACTACTTTTCACACTGACGCTTTAGAATTGCATCAAATACGACCAAAAACAAACGACCACAAAGTGGAATAACCTTAAAAATGTATGTGTACCTTAGCGCTAGCTTTTTGAGAGCCACCCGGAGTCTTGTCCGCCATCTTTGAGTGGCTACAATATCGGTAATCGATTACATACAGGGCAAGAAATATGACATTTAGGCTGGAGAGTCAACTACAGAGAAAAAGATTGAAGTCGAAATATTTCACAAAAACGGGGACATGAGCTGTGAACACTGAACAGCAACGTGACTTAGCAGTTGTTGAGGTCGTAGTCATATGTTACAGAGGGAGTTAATATTTGATGAATAAAATACAAACACTGTCATCTAGGTTCTACAAGAATATCCACAAGAGGGAGCTGTTGAGTTTGTTTTAGTCTATCGACATTATCAGAAGCCATTATTTTGTTTGTATTATTGTTATTATATAATAGTATTGCTATCAAAATACACGGTTTTTAATTTCGATGTATAATTTCAATGATTCGTAATACTATTCTACTTTTTGACTATTTGTAAAATGCATATTTCTATTATTCTCGTCTTTTTATTCCTTTCCTTTTTTTTCCCTATACATCCATTTCACCCTAATTTTTCTCGTGGGCCGGCCGGTTATTTTCTCTGTGTTCAAGCGCACTTGGCTGCGTCCCTCCTACCACGCAGAACAATCGCTATATTCATCAGATCCAGGCAGTCAGAGTGCAGTGCTGTGGAACTCCCCTCAGGTACTAGAGCTGCTGGGCTGGGCACTTCTCTGCCCCCTGTCCTGTCCAGGCTCCTTCACGCACAATGCCATTCATACTGCGGTGCGGGATGAGGAGAGGGGCCCCAGAACCGGTCATGTGGAGGACGTGCAGCCTGTTTTGCGCATGGTGTCTGCTGTTTTTATCTCAAAGCTGTGCGCAGTCTCAACGGAGGTAGGATTTCTTTTTGCATTAAGTCTTGAACACGCTGACCCCATGTTGCCAGTGACGGCGTTCATTAGTTTTGGAGACATTGGCCTCCAGACACGATGCATTATCCAGGAGTGTGACTTTACGGTTTTTATGTATTATGTATTTTGGGTTTGTTCTCTTGACCAGGCATGTCTAAACTAAGGCCTGCGGGCCAAATGCGGCCCTCTGTGTAATTTAATTTGGCCCTCTGCCTGGCTAACCCAAAGTAGTCCTTGAAATCATAAACACAATTGTGCCATTCAGCCAACTTCAGCTCAGTCAATATAGGCATGCTCTTAGAACCAGAACCCCTTGAATTCAGCCGTTGACTTGTTTTTGATTGTGTCACAAAATTCTGTTAGTGTAAATGCAGCTCAGTTCAGCCTTCTGCTTTGTTATAGCTAATTATAAAGCTCAGAACATCCAGAATCAAGTTGAAACAGTTCTACAATCTGGGATGTCAGCTCCTGAACAAGCCTGGTTAACTAATGTGGCCCTTTCACTAAAAAGTTTGGACACCTCTGCTCCAGGCCCAGCTTCACGTGTGGAGGGAATATCACGGGAGACTCTGGCGTCATTGGAAGTCAGGGATACCCAGGAGTTTACCCACCCAATACCAAATGCGTTTGGAGAATTACAGTAAGTAGCTTACTTTTACTATTTGGTCACAATGTAATTCTAAAGTAATCCCAAAAAGGTTTATTGTGGCAGATTTCCAGATCACATGGTTAGAAAAATATTGCCATTGTGAGTAACAGGAAGTTACAAACTAGGAAATTGCTTTGGCTCCCGGAGCAAGCAAGTTATAAAAGTAAAAATCTACACAACATTTATTAAAATTACTATTATATGCACTAAGTACACACAGTTAGCTGTAAATTCATAAATAAAGTCATAAATGACACATTTATGGGTTTATTTTAGTTTAGCAAATCAGACCACAACATGCTGTCTTTAGCTATTAGAAACATGTGAGACTCTTTGGGCTGTGAAAGCTGATCTTAGATGTGACAGAGGCCAGAAAATGCATTTATGTAAAAACTAGCGATAGATCCAAATCATTTGAGAGTGAAGTCCCTTATAAAAATTATTTTATATTTTATTTTACGTTGGGAAAGTTGGAAACCCATAAGTGACCCACAATTTGCAGGATTATTCTCCATTTGTGTAGTT
>JAPMNZ010835015.1:0-11218 GCA_029875035.1 Pomatoschistus microps | reverse complement strand
GGTGCCTCATTGAATGAAAATGTTGTGAATATTCATTTGATTAATTAAATTGTATTGGAAGAGGGGCTACAATCCTGAAGTCATATTCAAAGAAACCATGGAGAGACCCAATTCTATGTTGATTCTTTGTAGTGTACTGACTGTGTAAGCAACCACTTAAATTATATTCTGAAACTTAGTGGGAATTCATGGTTAAATAAATGCATGTATGATAAAAAAAAAAGACAAAACAAGTATCACAAAATAACAAATTTCAAATAAACCAGTCGCTGGTTAGCCACATGGCCCAAATTGAGAACTCTTCTTATGATTATCCAGCCATTGAGAGATCTGTTGTTTGAGTTCATCGTTCTGCCTAATCTGGTCCATGGTGAGAGGACTTCTGTTAAAGGGATCCGTCTGATCACTGCAAGTAATACAAATTTTTGTTTAAATATAAGACATCAACAGCATAGAACTCCACTTAAGAAAAACTAACAAACCTGAGAAGATGTCTTGCTATTGTAGAGCGATCAACAGTGACGTTAGATGAAGGGAGAATAACAGGATCCATCATCAGAGTGGACATGATTGGATCCAAAAACTCATCTGGGGCATCTGCGTAAGTCTCCTCTTCCTGTTGCTGACGGTCTGCATGTGACTAAAACAGCAAATGTATACAAACATAGTTGAAAACTCTGAAAACAAAATGTACAATTTCTGTTTTATATTGTACCTTTATTTTATCTGCCACGTGTCCAAAGGCTACAATCATATCACCTGGTTTGTTAATCTTCTTAAGTACTCGAACTGTCTGTGAGAAAAGAGTAGGGGAGTATGACCGACCATCCTTTGGTACCGAAGCACAGAAGTTCTCTTCATCACTGTATGAAAGAAATTGAAAATTAAATAATGAATAGTAAATAAAGAGAGTTGTTGACCAATGTGTTTGATCCGTTTCTACATACCCCAGATTTAGATAGATTGTACAAATGTCGGACACCAACTGCTGTGGCTTAAATTCAAACTCACTGAAGTCTTTTACTTTAAGAGCACCCATTTTAGGTCCCACTAGATGCTGTAGGAAGTAGTTAAGCATAGAGATGATTCTCTCAGCCAAGAAGGGGTGCACAAAGATGCCCTTAATTTCTGACAATGAAAAAAAAAGTAAATATAGTTGCACGTGAAATGTTAAGTCGTACACGCAATCATGAAGACCAGACCTGAGGTAAGGAAGGCCAGTGTGCCAATCGTCTCATTTGACATTATGTTGTGGAAACGACCTAGTTGTCCAAACATCTGCAGACTTGATTCCTTCTCCCGCCGGGCATCAGGGGACAAACTTTCCCACTCTCCTCGATCCCGCTCGAGTTGCAGAATCTTGATTTTGCTCAGATACTGAAAAATAAAGAATGGAACACAAAGTTGCTTAATGATATTAACAAGAGAGAAGACAGAAGATGTTAATCTAACCTGAATTGCCTCATCAAGCAGATAGATTGCGTCATTCATAAGCAAGTTTAAATATCTGAGGAACAAAGGAGGATTCATGGCCTCCAAATTTTCAGAAGCATAGTCTGCCAAGTACTGAAAAACAATTACCAGAAATATATTAAAAATGGTGTGTGGATAAGATTTTGATGTCCAATTGAGACATGTCACCTTTATGCTTTCCCTGTAGCCATCTTTGCTCCACATGTATTTGAGGATTGGATACATGGGTCTTCGATAATTGAATTTTTGTTCAAACTGATGAGGATCCCCTGAAAAAAATATAAAATATATGTTTACAAGGTATACAGACTACTTTATGTTTTAGTTATTTGAGAATAATTACCAGTAAACTCAATGTCTACAAACACAGTGATGAGTGCTTCTGCCAGCTGGGCTGCATGTCTATAGGAGAAGAAAAGCCTTTCTCGCAAGAACACATTTGGTTGTACTGCACCCGGAGCTAATGGCTCCATATGAGGCATTACAGCTTCTAATACCTCTGCCAGTTTTGCTCTTAAATGAGGATTCTTCATCCTATAACAGAAGAGAAGTGTTGGAAAAAATGCCATAAGGTGAACTTAATACATCAAAAGTGTGAGTATCATTTATCAATAGTAGTGATGTACTTGCCTCTCTACATTACCCATGAAGACAGTAATGAAATTAAGAACCTCTTCCAGATTTTCAGCAGATGTTTCTAGAACTTCATCTGCAAATCTACGTAAAAATATAAAAAAATCTCCCAAGTTTTCTGCAAAAAATTCTAGAAAAGCACATGAAAAATGTATTAGCATCAGAAGATTGTGACTGGTTAGAGATGTACTTTGTAGCTTACCTGGGATGTAACACAGTGTGGAGTAGTGGAGCGATGGAAGCGGAAAACTAAGAGCTGCATGTTCAGGGCCTTGGTTTCCTATTCCAAGCTGAACCAACAGAGAGGCTGTAGAGGCTTGAAGGTTAAGGCAGCATTGTAGCATGGCAGGTTGTGTAGTGGCAGCTTTGGTTGACAAATAAATAATCATAAGACGTTCAAACTGCTCTAGAAGCTGCTCCGACATGGGGTTGCCTGTGCGTTGGGCATCTTGCCACGTCACCTGGAGCCGGTGAAGCGACTGGTTCATTTTTACCATCTGCTCATGAAGCCTGCATCAAAACCAAGAAGCATCCAAGCAAACTTCTTTAATTTCAACATAATTGTAAATGGTAAAAACAAATAAACATGATTGTTTTAAAAAAAATAGTTTTTTTCAAACCTGTGAAAGCCCATGTGCAATGTGAGCTGTGTAAGAATAAGGTTTTCAGTCAGAAGGCTGTATGACTGGGCTGGTTCCACCAGCTGTTGTGTGGGAGCAGGGATCAGACAGGTCTCTTTGTCAAGACCTAGTGCAACGAGAAGAAACAATCATCATAAGATTGAAATACAACATATGATTAAAGCTAATACTGTATAAATATACATATACTAACCTCTTGCATGGACATTTAGATTGCAACGGTCTTCCTCACTTAACTCTTTTAGGGCACAGTATGTTGGGTTAAAGGTAAGCAGTTTTGGAGATTTTGGTTTGCAGAATGGTTGGCAAAGTTTCATCATTACTGAACCCAAGTTTAAGAAAAATGCATCTGAGGCATACATCTGGAAGAAGAGTTCTGGCATCTGATTTGCCCATATCTTTGTCCTGCCAGCATTTGCCTGAAGACAATTGCCCAACCATGAAAGCAGCAAGTGGCGTGTCTCACCAGATCGTTGGAGCAAATTTTTAAAAACTTGATGTAGTTTGTCATAAAACTGTCCCATAAACTGCAAAATAAGGGACACAACGAGTTAGACTATACAGCATTCAAGGTGTCGTCAAATATTGCAGATTTACATCTTGAATCCCTCATACCTGGTGAATGTTTGCCTCTTGAATCTTTGTCTCCTGAGCACTGGAGCGAGATGGGTTGAGAAAATAACGGTGCCCTTCAACAACACCCGGAGTTCTGAGCAAGCAGGAAATGTTAAGAACTGCTCCCAATAGGGTTTTTTGATACTGCAAACCATTAGCCGGGTCTTTCGGTTGAATGTGTTCCACTAAGACCTGTTCAAATGTGTTATTATTGGAAGTTAGAAAATGAAAGTTGAGTGGATTCTGTCAATTAAATTGTAAATACTGAAACACCACTACCTTAGCAATGTCTTTTTGATGGCTGAAATAAAGAAGAACATCCAAGTAGAAGTATAGTTGAGGCTGGCACAAATCCATGTCTTTGACCCGACCATGGAAAATATCCAATACCGGTACTATGACCTCTTCAAAACTTCTAACTTCTTGGTCTGACACCAGACCTGCTATAATTTCCTCCACAAACTCAACAACATCTTCTGGGTCTGAAAGACAAAGTGTCAGAAAAAAAGCTGCCAACACAAAATCAATAGATTTTGCTTTATTAAAAATAGCAAACCTACCTGTTCCCCTAACCCCATCCAGAAGCAGGTCTAATAGTTGCTCATAAATATTTTGGCTCACATAAATCTCTGGAGTGAGGAGAACTGTCTTCAAGTTTGAAATGGAAAGGTCTTTGCACCGAACCGCAAACGAGAGCAATTTTTCAGGTACTTTTTTAATCTATGTGGAGAATATAATCATCTAAATTAGTAATTACAAATGTAATGTAATGAAAACAGTTAATATTGGTTTAAAAAATTCAGACCTCTTCCTTGGCCCTGAGATAACAAGCAAAGAGGTACGGAATGACACACTTTTCCCCTGCGTCGCGGTCCGCAGACAGGTTGATGGCGCTGCATGAGGTCATGTAGATGAGATGGTTTCCAGGCTCCATCATGAGCAGGCGATTAAATAAAGCCTAATGGAGAAACAAAAATGAAATAGCCAATTAAATTGTCATTTAAAATATCGTTACATGCATTTATTTTGTATACTAATTAATAAAGCAATATATCGAAACTTTTTGAGACTTGGTTCCCATTATCAGTCATTCAAATAAATAACATTATCTTAAATGACAAAGGGATGGAGCAAAGAAAACTCTAGATTTAGCAAAACAACATTGCTAATGTGTTTCCACTCATTTGGAGTCTTCATCAGTCTCTACACAGTCAGCACTAAACCTCAACCTTTTCTCCTTCAAATGCAAAATGTATTTGTTTGTATTAACATTTTTGAATGGGTCAGTGTCTTTGAACAGCTACGGCTAGTTTTAGTCCAATTGTAGATGTTTTAGTGGTAGGGGAAACCAAAGAACCCAGAGGAAACCAACAGATATAAGTACAATATGCAAACTAGGAAGGCCCTGTCCTGCCTGGAAGTCGAGCCGAGGAGCTCCTACTGAGAAATAGTCAGTAGATTGTATAGAAGAGTCATTAGATCCTCAGTGAATAGAGTGTGCAAGATCTCTAAATACAGGAAATCATTTGGAAACGCTTTTCTTGTGTAGCTGTTCGTCAACACACTAACAATGTGAATTGATGTACCTGTGTGTAAGTGTGAGGCTGAGAGATGCTTTTATGCTGATTTGAGTGAATAAAAGAATTGATCTTTTTACTATAAATCTGGTGCCATTGTCCATGAATGTTTGAATGAATTGTCATTCAAACATTTTAACAGCCTGCCCCAGGGACCACGGGTGGAAATGAGCCAGGTACAATGCATCACTCCCATTGAGATGAATGTTTATACCTACCCCAGTCCTTCTCAAATTAGAGGGGAAGGATTCATGGGAAGGCCACCGTAGGGTAGTGCGGTGCATTGCGAGGGGAACATGCAGTTTTGCTCTATGTACTCGAACAAAACTACACATCCTACGTCTCTGTTCTGTTCAGACCTTCGGAGCAATTACAGCCTTGAAATGGTTCCTTTCTCCTAAAATGGCACTGGCAGAAAATAATTAAGAAGCACTGCACCTGTTCAATGTTGTCCATATCCAGCCAGTCCTGTCCATCAAGATCAGCAGCCATCTCCTCCAGGTAGACACAACGTGGTGGTATGCCATTTCCTCCTCTCAGACTAGGGTCACCTTTGAACAGAAACATTTTGTTCAGATATTATGAATGACAAATTGTTGTATGTTAAAAGATCAGCAGCAGTGGGCTATACTTCAAGTTTTATTTTATGTGTATGAAGGGTCAAATTTCTTGTATGACTCATATGTCTCTAGTGTCTGCGAGCGAAGAAAGCCATCTCGTCACAGTAACCCACTGTAGACGGGATCTTACAAGTGGATGACTCATTAAATTCTTACTGGAATCATCAAGCATCAGAGCAGTAAAGCACCACTGTCTGTGTCATGGGATTTCTAAAATTCTATCATATCAAAAACATGTTGCCATTTTTACTACTTTACATTAGTAAACGGATGCTATAGCTAGCATTATAATCATACACTAATAATATTCAGTATTCATACTCTTGAAGGTATACTAAAAAAATGCAAATCTATTGCGTCTTATAGTAATAATTCTTGGTAAATATCTACATAGTGATTTTGTTTCTATAAGATAAGTGTTTCTTCTTTACTTACTGTTGTCAAGTGTAATGAGAAATATCCTTTGAATCATGTGATTGACATTAAGCTGTTCACAAAGTTCCTGGCGGGACCTAAAAGAGCGGCTGATCTCAGCCACTGAGTCATCATTTTCATCAACACTGTCCGACACGGAGTTCTCAGACTCAGACTGGCTTTCACCAGATTCCTCCACTGCAATACATGACAAACATGTGAGCACTTTGCGAGACATAGTAAGAGACATAGTAAGTTGCATTTCGTAGTAATCATTATTACTTATCAGAGAAATGTTCATACGCACAAGTTGGTTCTGAAGATTTTTGGCCAGATGCAAACTGTTTGGCATCAGCCAATGAACTAAAAAGGGCAGCAAATGGGTTACAGGAGATGTTCTGGTTGTTATTGCCCTGGTCAGTCATGTCATAATAATGTAAGGCTTTTACTCTCAATCCATTCAGGCTCCTGTTAAGAAATAAACGTAATATTTCAGATATAACTTAGGTATACATTAGGCTTATCTATCACAGTCATTGTTTATCTACCGGGCAAATATATCACACAGCATATGATCGGCTCAACACAACACATCATTTCAGTTTCACAGTTTCACCAGAACAGGTTCCACAAAGCTCACTATAATGTCAGCCTGGATGGCCTTGCTTTAAGCTTGTTAGCTGCTAGCTCTAGTTTAGCTCAGACTTTCGATCACAACACTGTGTTAAACTTTGATTGCACAAAGATAAGGACATGCTTTTTTTTAACGTACACTATGAAATACTAAATGTATAAAACGTTGTATGTTACCTCTTGAAAACTACAGCTACGTACAAGTGTCTTAAACGAAACGGTGACAGCGGCGTAGTAAATAAACCAATGGACGTCATCCACACGCGACCGTCACTAGTTTTTTTTGTTGTTTTTTTTTCAATAAGCTAAAAAAAAAAAAAAAGCAAAAAATAATCGCTCACAAGTAATTCCCTAAAAACGAACTATGCTATGGAATTCACTGCTTTTAAATGAATATACTAATACCATAGGTGAATACAACCCATATTGCCGAGTGTGAAATTCACTCTTAATACCAGAGGAGGGCAGCAAAAGCTTAACCTGTCCTTAATTAAATCATGGATCTGCGAATTAAATATATATATAAATGTATCAACATTCATGTACATTGGTCTCGCTTTTTGTGTGTCTTAACTGTTGATTCCCTGATCTGAGTTAGTGATTTCAATGGTTTTTGCTGTTGTGATTTGGGGCTATGCAAGAATGATTTGTATTGTATAAATAAACACATATACAAATATTTATTTCTTCCAAAAGTCAGACGTTTCGTTTCAGAGTGAGTAAAAAATACATGTTTTTATCTTGTTTTGAGCGCTCCTTTTTCATACTTTTCTATAATGTACACTGTAACCCTGAAATTATCCCCACACTGGGGAGAATCTTATCTTTCATCAACAGAATAGGAAATAAAGAAAAGGAAATCAATCAGGCGTCTTACTCTTTAATCATATTTTGAAGAAAAAAAATGTACACCATTATCACAGACCATTTATCACTTTACTTTTCTAATGGCTACTGTAGTGTTAACATACAAAGACATACAATTATGAAAATTATAATTATTATAAAATAATGTACAATATTTACACATTTTATGTATAATATCTACCTAATGAACTCAAAGTGTTCTGGCAATCACAGTGTTTAGAGGAACACCTCCAAATGAAATGTATTCTTAAGTGCTTGTATAAGAAGTCTTTGTCAATGATGGCTTGAATAAATCCATGTTGCTCCTTGGCAGACAGGAAGGGCTGTGACGAACAATTACTTGCTGTATTGAACCCCCTTACCCCGTCTCAACCAGTCTCTCCAGGGAGATTGAGCCTTGTGTCCACTGTTGTCGGGACTCCAAGAAGGAGTAGAGATCCTGTTGGGTCGACGGAAAAATGATAAACCGTTGGAAGTAGTCTTAGCCTGAACCTGCTCACTCTGCTGCTGGGACCGGAGTTGCTGGTTCAGGATGATCTGTATGTCATCCTAAGGGCGAGAAATATTTTGGAATTGATTAAACTACAATATGCAATAGCCTGATATCTATTATACTCCACTAAATAATGATAATAAAAAGATGCAGAGATTATGTCAACTACTCCACAAACATACCTGCCAGGCCTCCAACTCTTGTGACAATTCGAGCTTGCGTTGAATGGCTTCAAGTAGCTGATTGTTGAGACACATCATATCGTTTTTACTTCTCACCAGCTCTTCCTCCATCATGTTTTTCCTAAAAAAAAAATTATATATAAAATGTATGACAGTACACACATACTGTACATTTGTTCCTTCCACAAATGTTTCACTTTTCACACACCTGGCGATGGCTTCGTCTCGGTCTTTGATGGACTGTTGAATCACACCAGCTTGGGACTGTGCACACTGTAACTTATGTAATAATTCAGCATTTTCATTCTGCAGCTGAATGTTCTAGATGACGAAAGAGTAAACATAAAACAGGAGAAATTAGTTAAAGATTGCATACTTTAGAGCACAATGACATTTAGTACAGCGGTTGTAATATTGGTTCTAAACGGCACCACACCCTGCCTGATTACCTGATCCCTCAGCTCTTCTGCCGTACTCCACTTCCCACATTGATCAGCTGCCGGTCCAACAAAAGCCTTATTTAGCCCCTAGGACAGAGATCAGATGTCAGCAAAGGTTTTTCTGCTGTTGGACTACTTCCTATTGTATATAGTGAGAGGGAGACTGTAGTACACGTGCTGTCAGTGTACAAACAATTATTTTTTTATTTTTTTTACAATTTTAGGATTAAACATCATTCTTGTAGCACTCATTCCCTTTCTTTAGCTGTGCCTATGAACAAATATTGTATTTGTACTTATTTAATATAAGTTACATGAAGATTATAAAACAATTGCATAGAGAAGGGCAAGTGTGTGCATTGGAGATCGAACATTTTTAACAAGTGAAGAGGTTTGAGCTCTTCATGGACTATCATGCTCTCAATAACAAATTAGTCATTTCTCTTCTTTTCATAAATGGTTTGCATTGAACCATTTATGAGATTTGATTTTATTGAATTTGGTAGACTACAAACACACGTGGTAACAATGTTTTTATTTTTGTTGATCAAAGATGCTTCATACAGTATGTGCCATCCAGTAGACCAAAAGGCCTGGAAAATATTTGCTACAAAGTGATTTGGAAATACTGCAGTGGCTTATATCCATATAAGCACTGGTGTATTTACCTGAGTACCACATGTTTGTGCCAGGGTTTGGGCCACAGCCTTCAACTGATGCAGAACAGTTTCCAATTCCCCCGGTTCATTTGAGATGTCTGGAGTCAAGGTGCTGCTGGTGCCGTTGTGGGTAAGTGGCTGTAGTAACTGCAATATATGTTCCATTTCCTGAGTAATCTGTGAAAATGAATAGCGTCATTATTTTATAGTTTGATAGGCTGAGGAATGAACTTTAAAACAGTGGCTGTGACAAACAGGATGCGTAGTGAATGAGTCATTTTCCTGCTCGAGCAGAACAATACTGTGGCATGGTGAGAGAATAAGAGGTTTTTGTCGTCGCATGCAGAGATATACCATTGAACAGCAAGCATTATTGCAATCGTTATCTTTTATCAGTGGACTTTCACTTCTGTTATTGCCCTCTAATGGCAACAAAACAATAATTAAGCATATTACGTAAGACGATCTCCTACAAGTATTATTATTACAGTTTTATCACAATAATCAGGATTCAGATTTTAGTTGAAATCTGTAACAAAAGCACAACATAAGAAATGGACAGATTGCACAATTTGGATATAAAGTAATTATAAAACATAAATTGCAAATCCAATCCCAGTGTTTGTCATACAAGTTGCAATTAAATAATATTCCAACATTTATGATCCTATCATCTAAAGATTTAGAGAAGTGCACACCTGTTTTCGATCCTCGCCCAGGTGAGCTGTGGCCAGGCAGCTCTCCAGCTCGGACAGCAGAGAGGCGTCTCCGTGGCTCTGGGCTTCTTGTAGAGACACCTCCTCTTGAAACTCCTCCAGCTGAGCCTGCAGCTGATGTGAGTGACCACGAGCAGCTTCCACCTCCTGCCAGGCCTCTGCCAACTTTACATACAAGAAGCGCACGTTAATGCTGGAGTGAGTACCTAACTTACAAAAAATACAAACAATAATAATGGAATAAAGTCCATGTTTGGCCTTAACAGAAAGTGAAAATAGGGGAACACACGCTCTCATTCCTTAGTATTAATATTCTCAGTATGTAAAATATATTATGTTTTCTAATAAAAGGTGAAGATTTGTTAAGAAAATGTTTCAAGGCTCTGTGTGGAAATACAAAATGTATTCATGAAACCAAAAGTTATCTTTGTGTCTTTGTGCACAGGTTAATGGGGTCTGTTACACATATACATAGAAGAGTCATGTCCATCCAGGTTATTTTTCTGCATTGAAAATAATATTCCTATCATGAAATATTAAGAATTAAACAGATATTGAAGCCTGCATTTGACTTGCAGACCACAGTGGACAACAAATCCTGACAAGCCAGATTCCGCTGAAGGTGAAACTAAAGCGAACAGTGGAATCCAGATTTGCGAGTGAATGCCACGCTCACACTGGGCTGGGGTTTTCCAGTAGCCAATCAGGTAAACATTACTCAGTTGAAATACACCAGAAATCTGGGGAACCTCATTATATAAATCGAACAATACATTGTGTTTGTCTCAACGATTAGAGTCGTGTAAAACCATATTGTGAAGACATCAGAGCAAAACACACTGTCATTATCTTTTTGGAAAACATTTTGCCTGTAAGAAAGAGCCCTGTGAGTCCCTATTAAGACACTTTTGGCTGAGACCGGATTGGCTGAGTAAGGGTGGTCCTCTCCTTTTCAGTTTTCTGTCTAAAAAAGATGATATAAAGATGTAACACAAGGCCAAAAATGCATGTGGGAACTGGTGATAGAACTGAATTTTTCTGAGAGCTGGTAACTAGTTATATCCCTTTGACATAGTTATACATTTCCTTTCATTATTATTACCTGCTGGCTCTGCTGCTGGTTCAGTTGCTCTTGAAGAGATAAACGTGTATTTAAACTGGCCAAAGCCATTTGTAGTTCACCATTTTCGTGACACGCATTATCCAATCGTTTTTCAAGTGTTTGTTCTTTCTGTGTGAGCTGTGATACCTGGGG
>JAPMNZ010834739.1:0-12184 GCA_029875035.1 Pomatoschistus microps | reverse complement strand
GTGACCAGCTTGGCAGTCCGTGGGCCACCCAGCTCCCCCCCGGATACCCCCGGACGGCGGCGGTACAGCAGCACCACCACGCACAGCAGAGCCATGATGGTGAAGAGCGTGACGGAGAAGGCCAAGGAACCCGGGTTCACCTTGAAAATCTTCCCCTTGCTCTTCCAATACACGGCGGCGAGGGTCCACGCCACGCCGATGCCCAGGAACACGTTCACGGCGTTGCTTCCGGTCACGTTCCCGATGGAGGCGTCCGCGTACTGGTCCTGGATGGCGGCCACTTTACTTGCAAATGTGTCTGTGGCAAGAGACAAGCGCGCCCAGTGAAGAAGAACCACTCTAGTTTAGAAATTCGTATGAAATGTGTTTTTTCAAGGTTTCCCAGGTATTAGTAAACATTGAACGATCCGTACCTCTGCCTGACAGTGTTTGTTTTTAATATAAGCAACTCAAATATTGATGAGTGCAGGCGCCTGGCAAAGATGAAACTGGCCTTTTACTACATATTGCAATAAACGACTTTCTATTGCCCTCTAATTTCAATTTGCAGCCGAGCTAATGTGTCAAATTAAAGAAGGCACTATGGGCCCAATTTGGGGTTGTCAAAATGCCACGCTGCACTTAGCAGTCAATTGCCTCGCTGCCATAGTAACACAAAATGATGCTTTCAAAAGTGAAGGACACAGTCAAGTGTAGTGTGAAGCTGGCAGGGGAAACTATTAGAAATATCTATGGAATGCACTAGATACTTAGCAAGAATTCATTTTTTACATTTTTTGATTAAAAAAAGGGCCAGTGTGGCTGCAGTTTTCATTCCAACCAAGCGTGAGCACACCAGACTACATTCATTTCCTCAAGTCTTCAGGTTAAACTCGCACTGCTAGAGTCACTTTTACTTTTTTACTGTACATGATATATCTTGCACAAAGGAGACTAACTTTTTAACATATTTGAACACTTCCTGTCTTTTTGCACACCCTGAATGATTCTAAATATGCCAAAAGTGACATTCTCCAGTATGAGACCAATAAAGTTTATCTTATCTTAAAACTGGACTCACTTGAGGAAATGGGTGTGCTCCGGCTTGGTTGGATTAAAAACCTGCAGCCACCGGTCCTTTGGGGACTGGTTTGACACACCTGCTCTACATCACTGACATCTGAACTTGGTTTTGTTCCTTCACTAGTTTTCACATTCATCGAATTAGTCACATCTTTAGACCAGTTTTCTTTTAGTGAAAAGGAGAAGACCACCGTCACTCAGCCAATCATCTCTCAGTATGTGGAAGGTACAATGTTCACTAATAAGATGAATTAAGCATGTTTTAATCTGTTTTGTTAGGAAAAAGTTACTTAAAACCTTCTGTTGGGACAAACACAATGTGTTTATATATATATAAAAAAGGTTGGGTACATAGCTTTCATTCAGAAATTATAATGGACACATTTCAGTGAATTATAGCCACAGTACAAAATACATATTTTTTTCAATCAAGGATTAAATGGGACTCACTGAAATGGATCACAAAAGTAAAAGTAATTTTTCTTTTTTTTCTTTTTTTTTTTAACACGTGCATCTGCAATCCCCACAATTTGGAAAGATCTCGGCTGCTATCATATTCTACAATGAACACTGTTCATGATTTTATGTGTCTGTCTATTGTCTGTGTTGTCTGTATTGAAGGCTGTTGATGGGAACTTGAATTTCATCTTTTGGGGTAAATTAAGTATCTATCTATCTATCTATCTATCTATCTATCTGTCAACTGATCTGAATTAAAGTTGCATAGTGTTCTTTAAACATATTTGATTAGATTTGCTTCTCATTACTTTGAACCTCATTGACATTAGAGACAGAACATCATGTATTTGTTTTCATGTTGTGTATTTCCTGTATATTTGTCAGTGTTGTTGTTGGAAAGGGGTCACTGCGACTGTTTTGTCTCCGTATCTACACCTCCATTTGTCAGAGTGAGTCAGTGCTGTGTTTACCTGGGACAGAGGTGCCGAGGGCCACAAAGACCACGGCCGTGACGGAGTCTTTGAGCCCCACGGTGCAGCCGAAGTGTGAGGCCAGGTCCCCCGTGACAGCGGTGAGCACGCCGATGAGAGAGATGGACACGAAGAAGCAGGCCCAGCCGTTCCAGTACTCTGTGGGCGGCACGAAAGCAAAGAGCACCTTCCAGAAAACTGTCAGGAAGTGCATAATGTAATCAAAGCAGGAGGGCAGACGCTCCTCTCCACTCTCCTCCTCATCATCGTCGCCTGGGCAGATACAGAAACACAGTCTTTACAGCGATAGACAGTGATAGACAGAAAAGTAAGTTATAGTGAGTATAAAATGTACAGGTAGATGGCAACTAAATATGCAGTCAGACTGTACAACAAGTCACTTTAAGTCACTGCACTATGACTGAAAAAACCTGCACTTCTATTGACACTTCTTACTGCCACTTCTAATTGCCACTTTTGTACATGATATTCTATATTTTTCTACCCATGCCATATGTGACATGTAAATGTCTCCTGTTGTGAGATTAATAAAGCTAATCTAATCTAATCTAATCTAAAAGCACTGCAGACAGTGGTCAGTACAATGATGGGAGACCTAAGGGAACACCAGGGGGCCAGTGGGGCGGCTGTGGCAGTAAAGTGGCAAAATGTTGTGTTCTCAGGCAAGACACATCACCCACCTTGCCCAGAGTAAGTCTAGTGTATGTGTGAATGGTTGGCGATGGCCAGAGGGGCCAATGGCACATATAGTTACCTCCCTCCTGTCAGTATGCCCCAGGGCAGCTGTGGCTCCACTATTAGTATATCACCACCATGTATGGAGTGAATGAATAATGACTTGTGAACAGTCTTCAAGTGTTAAAAAAGTGCCACATGAAACCGATGCAGTATTATTATTATCATTATTACATATACAACATTTGAACACTGAGTTACGTTGAGTAATTGTTCGCAGGCTGAAATAACGTGTGATCTTTAAACATGGATAAACACTTACTGCAAATGTCTGCAAATCAAACCTCAACCGGACATTTAGACAAATGATCTGGCACAACTATCATGGATTGTCAATTCAATTCAATTCTATTCTAATTCTCTTGTACAGCCCTAAATCACAACAGTATAATCTCGGAGGACTTTACAAAACCATTGAATTCGCCAACACAGATCAGAGAATCAAATAGTTCAAACACAAGAATGCAATTATCTAAAAAACACATAGAACCATTGGTCCATAAGGGACAGATGACCTGTGTCCAATATAGTTGATAAATGTTGAAAAATTTTGTTGAAATTCTCTATCTGTCTATTTGTATTTATTTATTCGTTCCTTTCATGAAAATGCTTTGTTCACATGTTCATATAATAATAGCTACATATATATTTTAAACATTTACATTGACATATTATTGTATTATTTTAATTGTCCTATTTTTGTCTGATTGATAATCATTCTCAATATAAACAAGCTATACATACAGATACATGCATTTGTGTCAATATCATCCACCCGTACTAAAGGAGCAGAGGAAAGTAATGAATGTGAAGAATGGAATGGGATTGTGAATCGTTAAAGGGCTTTAATGCGGCAGGTTTTCGGCGTCTCGCTTCTGACATCGCCGTGCGGGGAAATGGAAATGACCCATACAGTGCTGTGTGTGACCTTGGTCTGAGAAATGCACTATAGAATTAAAGGTGACTATCTATAACTAAAAACTAAACTCACAAGATTATTGTTGAATAAATGTATTTTTTTAATCTATTAGTGATTTGCATTTGTTTATTACTTATCAGTATTGAAAATGCACAAACACAGGGACAGAGCAGATCGTCGTGAAACATGGTCTTTACGTGATGTATGCAACAGAGGCTTGAATATTAAATTATCCACTAAAATACATACATGTGTTTATATTTTTGTCTGTTTTTATGTTTTTTTGTTTTACTTTGTTTTTTTTTCTTCTGTGGTGTCTTTGTTTTTCCCTTGTTTGTCTTTGCGTTGTGGTTTTTCTGGTATGCTTACAGTGTATTTCTGTTGTTTTGATTTTTTCATCATTCTTAAATAAAAAATTAAAAATGCATGCATACATTTGACTGTTCACATTTTTTATATTTGGTATTTGGCATCATGTAGCTCTTCTGATAAAGTTAGAAGTTTGAAATAAAAAAATAATTAATCCTCAAGCCACTTGTTGCTGTGTCATTACTTTTCATTGTATGTCCCTCAAAATCTTAATATAGCAATAATTTATCATACATGTTTTTACTGGTCTAAAAGGGTTCTCCTCCTCTTCCCTCTTCACATTAGAATTTCACCTTTTTGTTTCTGATCCAACAGTTTAATACCGAACTATGAAACATTTAAGGTAAAAGTTACACTATGAACCTTTATGCAGGTGTTTTGAAGTCATTTCTAACAACTAAATCAAACATTCATTTACATAGCACATTTAAAGCATCCGATGAATACCAAGATTATAGTAAGATCTTCAAAACAACTACGTCTATACAATAAAGCTTTGAACATTGACCAAATCTGTTATTATGATGTTAACAAGGCCGATTTGCATCATCAACAAGTATCTGCCGTCTTCTCAGTTGGAAGTAGATCACATTTATTTAGCTAAAACCATTACATCACAGTGATAATAAAAGCAGCAGCTGTGTGCTTCCTGAACTCCACAGGTGCCGAGTCTGAGGCTGAAATGAAGAGACGTTTTGGGCCTGGCCTCACCTGCGCTGACAGTCACAGCACTAACAAACTGCTCCCTCCAGCTGCTGCTGCCCACCACCAGAGCCAGGTTGGTCTTCTTGATGAGTTTGTCCACAGTGCTCTGTTGACAGCCAGACATAGAAACCCGTCATGTCATTTTATTCTACAGTGAAGATCAAGACGAACAGTGAAATCTGAGCTACACATGTCGGAATCACGGTGGTGGAAAACTGGAAGCACTGCATGTTGATACGTTACACAACTGGTTAATTATGCACATGTTTAATACCATGTTATGGAAGGCTACAGCCAAAGGAGCTTCATTTCCATGGAAACAACCAAGTATGAAGTCAGGTCTGTGGACTTGCAAGCCTGTTCATCAGATAGAACAACTTTTTTTTTTCCCAGTGCCAGAAAATGCTATTACTGTATCTCTAATATTCAGTTCTGAGGCTTAAAAAAGTAAACAAATTCAAGTAAACTTAAACTTTAAGCAGAATTTAGTCAACTCACTAATGTGGATTGAAGTATTTAGCAAAGCAGATTTATTGTTTAGTGATCTACTGAAGTACAGCATCAACAAAACCGATTTGCATTAATCTTTCATTGGCGCTTTGTTGTTTTACTATGACACTATTTTTTGTAATTTATTCCCACTTTTAACAAATGTCACGGATGAGGCAACACACCCTAAAAAGAGTCACAACATTACTCTGAAAATCAAGCCTTAGTTTGATGAAATATTAACATTATTTTCCATCCAAAATATTTTGACTGCACAGACGTTCACTTGTGAGCGGTGTTTATAATTCATGAATGTAGCTGCGAGTTGCTGACACCACAGCGCTGAACAGTTGATGCTGGTTTGATGTCAGTACCTTGAATTCATACGACTCCTCGATCACCACCTCCAGCTTGGTGTGCTCCCCCAGGATGGGACAGCCCATCTTTGACACGTCCTCAGGCCCCACCGCGGTCTTGTTGTCATTGGTGTCTCCTGTGGACACAACACAACATCTGTCAATGTTTAAAGTTATATGAAAAAGTCAAATATTTCAGGATATTTGGAAAAGTCAACTGTCTTTGTTCTCTGAGGACAAATGTTGAGTTATGTTTCGTAAATGATTGAAAATGTTTTGATGCTCACATGGTCACCGCTCACACTGGATATTTTCATTACAGTATGTTTTGAGAGTCAGCTTACCAGAAGGGATTGATTTTTAGATAAATATTGATCTTTTTGAATTGGACACAATATTTTATTTCTTTAGTATTTCATTTTTTCCACATATTTATTGTAATAATCATAGACCCACACATTGCAAACAGATAGATGAGACTTTATACATAAATGAAAAAAACAATAAATGAAATATAAATGCACAAATACTGTAGTATTTTTGATCAAATTGGGCTGAGTTTTAAATGTGGGGCCTAAGTCTATTTTTAACAGAACTGTATCAAATTCATTATAAATATATCGTATTGAATTGAAACTCTATCTAGTGACATACTCTGGACTATACTCACCGTGCCTCTGTCCAACATCCAACAAAATTGGTTCCTCCAGCACAATTATAAACGTCTTATTTTTCTCGTACTCTTCATCATCAATGATTTTCACGTTCAGCAACTTCCTGGAGACAGAAATGGGAAGAATGTGAGACAAACACATAGCTTTTCCTTTCGGTTTCCTCCATTCATTCTAATAACTACTGCGTTTAGAAAGACCACCCCGGCATCTAAACTCTGCCTACACAATAAAGTGTTTAATAGCCCACATCCACATGAATCCATTATTTCCTCTAAACGTTCTCTTTTCCCACAAGGGGGCGGCCTCCTGCTGCAGCACTATCTCCTATTAGACAGAGAAAAATCCACAGTTAAGTGAAGTAGCCCACACCCCACCCACACACCTCAGGTTATAACCGATGGCAAATGGAAATGATACCTTGCACAGAGAGAAAGTGAGAGAGAACAAATCAACTGCAGGGTTTTGGGGGTATCTTATTTCTAATATCAAATGAACATGACTTCTAACATCTTTAAACATTTGTCCGTTTTTTCTTTATGTAGTCATCACACCAAATGCTCATCTCCATCTCTCTCCATCTCCCTAATGATATGTGGGTGGCTGCCTATTTCTGTCTACGCATACAGTGTACACTCAGCTTTGCGGACAAAAAGCAGTGTATTTTCAACATGAATGATACGTCATCTTCTGTCTAATGTCAGGCAGAGTCATAAGCAAAGGCAGCTGCATATAGCCTAAAGTCCTCAACAACGGAAACTTACTTTATAAACACTTGGCTATTTTAAGAGCAGCCCATACAAAAGGCAGATAACGTTACTCTGAAAAAGGGGCCTATACTGTAGCTTATCCCCAGTAATTCACATCAGCGTCTTTTTGTTATAGCGAGGAGCAGTGCTGCCACGGATTAACCAAACATTTGCATTTCGTGGCCAATAAAGACATCTATTACATGCTAAAGGGCTGTCAGCAAAAGAGACACGGCTGTAACGTGGTAGATTCCACTCCATGAAGGAGGTGGAGGAATGTGGAACTCAGGAGAGGAATGCTGTTTAAAAGGCTTCATAAAAGATGATTCAAATAAGGCCAAGTGACCCTTTTGGACCATTAAAATGAATGTATTCCCACTAGGGTCCTCTTAAAAGCACTGCCCCTATATAGTGAGACATCAATATTCAGGAGATGGGACAAAATATTATTAGAATGTAAATAACAAAAGAACTAAGCTAACAAGATAAATAGTATTAAACTTAAAACACTATCAAGTAGGGCAACAGAAGCTCAGTTGGTAGAGCACTAGGTCTTTGGACCTAATGGTCGTGGGTTCGATCCCACCACGACCCATGTAATCTGCTCCCACTCATATCTGCTGTCGTTGTGTCTCTGGGCAAGACACTTAACCCCACATTGCTGACCCAGAAATGTACTAATAAAGGGGTCACTATAAAGTAACCCAATGGGCCCCATACATCAAACAGACCGATGCAGAGCGGTGTTTTCTGCTGGTTGATCTATGCATGTAGTAGACGTTGAAATATATAACGTTTCACTTGAGAAGTTATTGTAAAACTTCTTTTTCTGTGTCTACAATATAAGAATGAAACTCTGGAAATTTGAAAATTGTTCAAAAGTCCATTTGCTTCAGTAATTCAACTTGAAACTAATACATATATGACTCATTACTCGCAAAATGAGATACAACAAGCCTGTATTCGTTACAATGTTGATAATTGAATCGCAACTGTAAAAAATCAGAATAAAACAAAGATTAAGCAACAAAAAAAGGCTAAAAATATGTCACTTTGTCTGTAATAAATCAATATCATATATTGGTTTCCCACATCAAGTATATAAATTAACTTTTGAACCATATTTTAATTGATTGACAATGATTCTAGTTTCAGCTGTAGATATCAATCCAATCCACTTTATTTAGATACAAACGATACAGTGACTTTTAATGATTGCATTATGATTTAGATGATTCCTTTCTCGTGTTGCGCATCTGCTTTGTCCCTTGTCTAAAAAGTGTGAGGCTAAAACAAGTCTGTCTTGCTACATCCATGGAGACTCTATTAAAACCAGCCTGACAGAACTGTCAAGTGAACATAATGAAAAAGGCAACAGAGTGTAATAAACATAGATCTCCCTGTTTTGCAGATATTAACATGCAAAACAACTTAAACTACTGTTCAGTCTATAAGCATATGGATCAACTAGGACAGCACGCTCCCATTGGCTGCTCATGTTTTGTTTCTGGGTGCCATCCATCTTTATATTCCTGTGGGCTTTCTCTCTTGGATTGGTTTCTGAGAGATTCGGCAGAGGAACAAACAGTGTTATTGTATCTGTCACAGTAAAGGACCTGGAGCAATGTGTGTCCCACCTCAATGAGAGCCATACTGTTCACACTTTATACTGGCCATTATTAGCAAACTTTCTTATCTGGCATGTTGGGTTGCAGTTGGGCAAAGGTGATATTGAGTGTGTGGAATCTGTTAGAGTGCCTCTTCACTCACCCTGCTCCTTAACTTATTTTTTTTTTGTAGTTTCTTCCTTCAGCGCTGCTTATACGTACGTGTGTGCACTCTGCCTCCCACATTAGAGTGTAAAGTCTAGAGCATCCAAAAAGCCTCCAGGTATAAGTTTGAGAGCGGCTGTGTGTGTGTGTGTGTGTGTGTGTGTGTGTGTGTGTGCGGCTCTATCTCTTTTGTATCCTCTGCATCCTGGGATCTGCTGTGGCCGGTTGAGAGCATAGCGAAGGAGCGGAGAAGCAGCGCAAATATGACTGATCAGCTATGCATGTAGTGCAGTGGTCCGCAGTACTGAGTGCCTCAGTTAGGGGGGCTTGTTAACAGAAGTGCAAATGCTTGAGTCTTGTCCTGGGGCCTCCCGGGACTAAATGTGCGCACATACAACAAATGAAGAAAAATGCCTTTCATATCTGCAGCTGATGAAATATGAATATTATTCGGTTGCCGCTTCACGCATCACTGTGGTATGTGTGGATTATTGCGAGAGCGTAATAGATTATTGATACGAACATGACTTCATCTGTTTTTCAGTATTCCTGTTTGTTTTTGCTTGCAATGATACAATGGAGGTAATTATGTATGGTTCCTGCCTCATGAACTGAAGGGAAGATGTTTATAAGAATTACCAGTGACATGTTTTGGCACATTGGGTTTAGGGTTTTACAGTAAGTCTGTTTAGACCATATCAAGTGTGTAAAACAGAGAAAACTATTGATTTCTCTGTTGGGATCTTCTCACAGCTATTTTATTGTTGCGCTTAAGTACTGCCCATTAGCCCTCTCAGCTAGACCACAGTGCTTTGCATTTGGAAGTGCTAACACCAAGAGCAAACCACAATATGCATCAAAAAGAGTTTGTTTATCTGTATCCAATCCCCAAACAAAGTATAGCAGTGATTTTCTCTGTATATTCTATTTCACAGGTTTACGATTGCACATCTTTGCTGCACTGCAGATTTTAGTAAACAAATTATTATTTAAAGGAACAGAATGCAAGATTTGGATTTTGAAATACATTTACACTAAACATGTTCGAATCAAAAATACAATTATATTTACAAAAACAATGGTCACACTTTTACCTTTCTGAAGTTGGTATATTACAGATATTTGAATCCCCCTTAAACACCAGAACCTGGAGACAATCATTAGCTACAGCAGGAGGAGCTGCTGTCGCCAACTACAAGACATTCTAGCAACTTCTCAAACCAGTGACATTTCAAACTCAGGACGGTTCTTTTAAATGCATGCTTGGTTTTGAAACTTTCTTCCTGACTTCATGTCAAAAGCCAAAAGCTAAAATTCTGGGCGTGCTCCCGACTCTCTGCTCTGCATGCTGAGAAGTACTGAGACAAACAGAGCCAAAGGCGTGGACACCTGTGCTGCAAACCCATGAGAAGAAACCATGTGGGCTTTTCTTCACACATGCAGTGGCTCTGTACGAAAGAGAACTTTAACTGTTGCACATTTTGTCATGTTTACGACTGCAAACCTGACAATCTACCTCTTTTTTTTTTCTTTTTTTCAAAGACAAAAACAACAATTTAACAGACAACTGTGAAATGGTAAGTATTCATACTTTCAGGAACCTTCTTTGCTGCAATCACAGCAGCAAGTCTTTCAGGGTTTGATTTTACAAGCTTTGCACATCAAGACTGAATGTTTTGCCCATCTGTCCTTGAAAAACAACTTGAGGTCTTTCCACTTTGAATTTGGCTTTTGATTTTGAAGGGGGCGCTCCTACACAAATGTAATTGTAATGATAAATTGTCCTCCACCTTCTCATCAACACTCTTCCGTGTCCTTGATCAGCTTCTTACTTATGGTAGACGACTATGTCTTGTTACATTTTCAGTGGTACTTTAATCATTGTATTTCCATACAAACAATATATTAATTGAACAGTGCTGATGTTCAAAGCTGGGTTAGCATTAATCTCAACACAATTTCTTCTCTGACCTCTATACACAATGGAGGGTGCAAGATGCTGGCAGGGAAGGCCTGCATGGAACATCATAACCAAGAAGTGGCTGGCATAGTGCACAGAAACATCTGTGCAGAGTATGGGCTGGAAACCCCAGGGTCTAAATGGGAAACTCCTCCAAAGGTGGTGGAGAATGAGCGTGCGGAGATCCTGTGGGACTTTCAGATACAGACCGACCGAATGGTAATGGTGAACCAACCTGACATTGTGGTGGTAGACAAAGGGCAGAGGAAAGCCTTTTTTTTCTCTCGATCCTTTTGTTTTTAAAGTTGGTTCTTGTGGTCTCCCAACCGTTTGTGGTTGTAAACATGACAAAATATGCAAAGATTTATCACTTTTAAAAGCCACAGTACATCCAGAAAGGACCACTGACTCAACAGGTCTGAAGATATGACATTTGGCACTAACACTGATGGTCTTGATGTATGATTTAAAAGTTGACTGGGACAGCAGAGGAGTGTGAGGCAGCTAGGATAAAAGGAAGAGCCTCCACGGCCATGGTTTTTGACTGGTGGGTGAGAGTTTCTTTCTCAAGTGGAAGAGTTAACCAGGTCTTGTTCTCAGTGAGGGAAGGACTGAGCTTGAGATTGACAGATGGATCAGCGCAGCATGTGTAGTGATGCGGAGTCAAAGGGCAAAGCTCACAATTTACCGCTCAATATACGTTTCTACACTCACATACTGTATGGTCATGAGCGTTGGGTAATGACACTAAAGACTAGAATGCCAATACAGCCTTAGAGATAGAGCTCGGAGCTCAGGAGGAGCTCATAGTAGAGCCGCTGTTCCAGCTCAAGTTGCTTGGGCATCTGTCTTAGATGGCGGGTGCATAGACAGGGAAGTCTGGGCATCTCTGCTCAGACTGCTGCCACAGCGACCTGGCAATGGATGAAACAGAGATAATGGATGGAGTTAATAAGAGAAAACATTTGATACCGTCTTTCTCATCACAGACTTAATATGCTAATGACTTCCTCTAAAGGTAGCTTTCTTTTAGACATCAAAGATACATTGATATTCCTGACAGTACCTCGCAAAAGGATGAGTCAAACTTTGACCCATTTTCAAAGTCCTCTTGGGAAATGTCTTCTTACCAACACTTTTCCGGTGTTTCTTTGCTCTTTAAAGCTGCACTAATAACCTGTTTGCCATTATGAGAGCTGTCTCTGTGCTAAGACTTTCCTGCTCTGTTGGATACGCTGCCTGTGGTACATCTCCTGCCAGCGGAGAAAAGCCATTGGACCAGATGTTCGAATCCCACCTGATCCACTTGGGGCAACCATTCTCATATTTAATTCCAGGTTTTCTTTTCCAATTTTGAATAGTACTTGTGTCATGGCTTTCAGCTTTCTGCTTTAGGGACTACTTTAAACCTCTCCATTCTCTCTAATTACTTTGGATACTCTTATGT
>JAPMNZ010834725.1:0-10624 GCA_029875035.1 Pomatoschistus microps | reverse complement strand
TTTGGCCCCTACCACATCTTTAGATCAGCTTTTTTCTGACAGAAAGGTAAAAAAAATAGGACCACCCTCACTCAGCCAATCAGCTTTCACCCCAAAGTGTCAAATAGTGGCCACAGGGCTTTTCTATCAAACAATGCTAACATGTTTTCGAATAAAGACAAATATCGACAGCCTGTTGTGGTCTGACTTGTTCACAACATTTTTTCTTTCTCCTGGTCAAAGCAAGTGGCAATAACCCAAGCAAAAGTACGCGTATGTCACTTTTGTTTAATCACATCTCTTGGCTGCCATTCAAACAACTACAGACGTGAAATGTTTGTGTAATGGGCTTTCCTTGGGCGGTGCCGGCTGTCGCTCGCTCGTCGCACCAAAGCGTTTCCTTTTTACCTCCAGGTCCGAGGTGCGTGCAGAGCATCCATTTGTCAGGAGCGCATTCCTCCTCAAGTGAAACATTGTGAGCTGCCTATCATGACTTCAACACCGTCCAAATAAACACCGCCACTAAGGCCTCGCGATGAGAACGAGAAAGTCTGCACTGTTGAAGATTTATCCGCGCTGGTGTGAATGACTAGTGTGGTTTGGTGGTCAACCCAAAACAAGTTCAATAGTTTAATCCCGGACTTCCTAGAGCAAAATCTTGGCTTCGAAATGTCTGTTTTTGCTGGATGTCCTCTGCTTCTATTTGGGATTCTATGCAAACAGTCGTGAGCTGTTGATAAATATTGAAACTCTATGCGGAGAAAAGAGAAAGTGTTAAAAGTGCGTAAGTGCTTTGCTCGGTGCCAGAGTGCTGCTGTCAGTCTGCACCTGGCCGGACTCGTGATGCCTCAACATCACCTCCCACTCGTCTCTTCATGTTTGATTTTCATTTCGAGCCACAGATGCAAAATCCGATCCTTGAGAATAAGTAAGAGTTCAAAACGACTTTTCCGTCTGGTGTCGCAGGTGTCGAGTGGCGTAGGACTGTTTGTGGGTCGTGTTCTGCTATTTCGCTATCGTATTTTGCGCTGATGCTTTACTCCCACGGTCAATATTCAGTGTGCTTTTTGTTGAAGTAAAAAATTTGAGAAACTAAATGTATGGGACTCATTTATAGAAAAACTTTCACATTTTCTTAAGTTGAATTTTTGATTAAGAGTCACAATCCAGTTAAGGGTTAGAAACAAGTTGGAGATATGATCATTTTTAATATGAAATACTACAAAAGTTTGCTGGAGCAGAAGAAGCCGCATACATTATAATATGATCAGTTTGTGAAAAAAATCAAAAAACAAGCATTCTCTCACTCATTCCATGTGAAAAGAACTATGAAATACAATATTGCACTAGGATAAGAGTTAGCGTTAGACTAGCTTGCTTCAGGATGAAATATCACAATTTGAAATATCACTAATAAGAAACATCCTAATTAGTTAAAACAACTCAACCAGAGCATTGTATTTTTGAATGGTCAATTGATCCCGAGATGGGGCCCACAACAAGATTCCTGAAAAAGCATAGACTGCAGGAAAAAGAAAATCAAAACAAAAACGTAAGCCATACATTGTTTGGGTTTGGTTACATCCATCTTGATTTATTTTGTATGTTTTGTCAATCAGACAAAACAGAGACAAGCTAATTCTCAATAGGAATGAGAAAAAAGCGTTCTCCTTCCGTTCAAATAAGAATTGTTTGCCTGTGCCATTGGCCAAACTCGTCATAAGACAGTCTTGAAATTATTATATATATATATTTAACTACCCTTACAAGGAGAATTTATGTGAACAGGAAACTTCTTTATATTCGGCTAATGTATGAAAAAGCTCAACATTACACGAGGAAAGACCGTAAATGTAAAATCCATGCAAAGTCCACATGCAAATTTACTGCTGAGAACGAACATCAGAAGCAGTCCAAGTTTACTCATAATAACCAAACTACGAATAACTTTTTTTTTTCTTTTTTTTTTTTTACAGCGCAGTAATAGCATTTTTCATTAAAACGCCTCGCCTCGTCTCATAACCACATCTGACCCTCTTCCGTTGGATGTAGTAGCATTATCTCGCTCCTCATCTTTTCTACCTACCACAGCGTTTATTACATCTGTCATCATCTGCTCCCAACATAAGCCAGCAGCAGCCTCGGGGCCGACGGAGCAGGCCAAGTCAATCATGCACTCAAATGGACATAAACGCATACACCTGTAAAACACATACACACACATGCGCAGTCATTTACACCATTATTAACCCCGGAACGCTGCTTCGCACTCTCGCTTTTGCAGAGTTCACTGACGCAGCCAACCTCCCTGTCAGAGCCTGATTAGTAAATCCACATGAGCCAATGCAAACATGTTTCCTGCTATTACGCATCATGTCACCCACACGCACGGCCCTCTCTGGACACGCGCGCTTTCCTATACGCCCTGATTTTTTTTTTGGTATCGATTTCACTTATTTTGTTTTCTGATGTTTTAGAATTTTGCCATTTTTTTTGCGGTATAGCTTGTATGTCGTTTCCCTTGTGGATTAAAAAAGTTTCTCCATGTCGTAGTCGTGGCTCAATGCGTTACGTCCATTAGTGGATTTAAAGTAAATTATTGAAATTATTCATGGTGATGATGATGGTTCATTTGAGAGAAGTAAGAGCAAACAAACAGTAACTTTAAAAGGAAAAATTATAGCTGCTATAATCCACAATATAATGTTTTTATTATGCTTTTACATTTACAAGGGTGTACTCAAAGGTTAACATGTATATCTCAATAGGACTTTTCTGGTTTAAGAAAATAGTAGAAAATATATTATTAGTTTTTGGAGCAAATTAGATAGTAACTTTCAAACGACAAAAAAAAAGAAGAAAAATAGTCAAATCATCTAAGCTAGTTCCTGGCTCAAAACAATGTGCTTCTTTTACTATTTTTCACAGAATTTTTCACGTAATTTTGGCCTATGTCACATCTTTAGACCCACTTTTTCAGACGTAAAGGAGGAGGAAAAGAGAGTCAATCAGCTCTCAGACCTCTTGTAAAAAAGGCAAAAAAAATCAAATAAAAATCGAATAAGATAAAAATTGAAGTCTGATTTCTTCCCAACATTGACAAGAGAAATTCATTTGTATGATTCATAGAGAGAAAAAAGTTAATTATCCCAGCTTTGAGATATGCACATTTTTATATGGACAACATTTACAGACAAAAAGTATTCCATCAGCTCAGTATATGGCCATCCTATAAATATTCAAATGTACTTATATTCTTGTATGTGGTGTATATTTGTCAGAGGGTATTCCAAGAGCTTTTTAGTGTCCCACATAATTCCCACTCAGAGCTGCCGTAAAAACATGTATATTTCCCAATAATTCCAATAAATAAAAGTGCACCTGAACAGTGAAAATCCTCATGGCATCTGTTAGAAAAAAAAGTGACTCCAGATTGAATAGTAATATATAAAAATATGACACTTACCGAACAGACAGACAGAGCGGAAGTATCCAGAGAGGCTGAGGTCCTGCGTGCGCGACTGGATTCCAACTATTGTTTCCCGGCCAGCTGCTCTCTCCTCTCCTCTCCTGCCTCTGATCTGGATCCTCTCTCTCCTCCCTCCTCCTCTTGCTCACCTCCCTCCTGCTGAACCAACTCCAGTTTTGCAACATGGAAGCTGCCAAAAAGAAGCGGTGCGTAGAAGGCACACGTGTGACAAAGCAAAATGTTGTCAAATGGCTTTTTCTCCCCCAAAACACACCAGCTGACAGTGTGACACGCTCCACTGTGACAAATGGGAATTCCAGCCTCGGACAGCTCTGCTCAGACCATCAGGACGGAGAGAATGACCAAAAGCTGCTTTTTACGAGGCCAGGGTTATAAAACTGTTAGCAGATTTGGTTTATTTAAAAACAACTGGCCCCTTTCTGACAGAAGAGCGCTTGGGTGGGAGTGTGGAGGGTGAGGGGGAGAGATGACATGCCAAGAGTTAGGACGCAGTGTAAATCAAGTACATGTCGCTTTTTATTCACGCGCAAAAAAGTTATAACATGGCCATTTGGTTTGGGAAGGTTTGATCCAGCTGCAGGATTTGGACAAAATATTCATTATGGGTTATTTTAATCTTCTGCATGGGTTCCTTTTTATGTTACAAGAATGGACATTTGTACAGACGTGGGCTTTGGAGTGTACATGCTGTGATTTGATTTACAACAAAGACCTGTCTGCGATGCCAATACCAATAAAGCTGTTTGATTTTTGAATTTCCTGTACATCTGTAAGTCCAATTCATGGTGCTGGTGCAGTAGATGGATAATTCAAACTAATGTTGAAATGATATGGGTTTTAGAATAATGAAAAATGCGGACTGTTGCCCTCGTGATTTTATCTTTTGAATTGGAGTCCTCACAATGAATTGGAGTCCTCACAATGTTGCATGAAACAAGGCAAAACCCCGTAAGTCACACATGGATTCCCCTTCTCTATGACTCCTAAAGAGGTAGCGACTTACATTGCATCAGTAGTGAACATTAGAAGGAAAGATCTTTTTGACAACATAAAAAATGACGCATCCGGAAAAAAATGATATCAGAAGATTTGAGTGAAAAAACGGACAGACTCCCTCCATATGTTGTACACATCAGAGAGCTTGACATATACCAAATACCTGCTGAAAACACGCAAACGCACATTTTGTTTGTTGCGGCCATTTTGACTGATGCAGAGCAGGTTCAGGTGGTCAACAGGACATAAAGCAAATGTATGCCATCTGGGAAAACAGCCTGTTTCCAAATTATATACGAAGAGAAGGTCCATTGAAGCTGGGGTACCTAACTTTAAAACCACAAGAAATTGGACTGTGGAAAAACCAAACTAGCTCCTCACTCTCAAAACAGTTTGGTTATACCACTAGTTGTAGTTTTGGCCTCTGTCACATCTTTACATCAGCTTTTTCACACAGAAAAGTGAAGAAAATTGTCAAATAGTGACTGACAGTTTCTCATGTTTAACGACACCATTACGGTCTAACTGATTTGTTCACCGCATTTTACTCTTTCTGTTGGGACAAGTATAGTATTTTTAAGAAGAGAAGTTAGGTAACCCAGCTTTAACAGTAAGAAATACCTGATATAGTCGCTATAGTAACCAGGTAGATAAGGCCAAAGATACAGAAACAGACTGTATACTGCTCTTTGTTTTTTCATCTTGCTGCAATCTTGCTATTTGGGGAGAAGTCCTTTAGTCCTTGCACAGATTAACAATTCAAACCACTTTGCTCAATTTACATCAGTGCTGACCTTCTGTCGATTGTTTGCGTTCTGTAAGTGTCCCACGCAACTCAACATCGGAGTCTTTGACGGAGGTCTCATCTGTAAACAATTTGATGTCGATGCGGTGCCTGTAGGTTTTCCGACACGATCAGAACAAGTAGAGTCTAGATCCAAGACGTAACAGCCTCATCTGTCTTTCTCGCATGTTTGCTTCATGAAGACAGACACCACCTACAAAAGAGGAGCAACCTGTGGCCTTCTGCTGCCAAATATTATCCACAGCACTAGACATCTTGATTTCCTCAGCTATTTCAAGACCATTACACTTCTTGGCTGTTTATTGAAAACACAAGCAGAATAATATCTAAAACTTGACAGTGATGGTAGAGGTTTAATTTCCCAAATGAGGTGTGAAGTAGGAGTTGAGGAAAACTCAGCCAGACTAATGGCTCTCATCGTTGCCTGTTTCACACGAATGTAAAGCAGGAAAAGGCTGGACATGGAAAATGAATGTATTTTTCATAACTTGTCAAATAGATTGGGAATTGTGGCGGCATGCAGAGAAGAAAAACAAACTTGTGTGATAAGATAGTACCACACGTAGTTGTAGTTTTGGTATGTCTCAAATTCTCCTGGGAAATAAGTAAAACAGCCTGCATCTCTCTAAGTAGGGCTTAGTGGGTCAAAAGTTTAAGAAGCACAATTACCTGCGAGACCCCAGCTGACCCCCCGAATTTCTCACATTCGGGGCCTTCGCACACCTTCGACAAGCGGCAATTTACAGCCGGCACTGGGGCAAAAAGGCTGAAAACCAACACACTCCTATAGAGGGAGAGGACAGAGAGCTGTATTTTGATTACACTTGGAGGGCTTGTAAATGATCACCCGAGAAAATGGTGTCAAATAAAATAGCCATAACTCACGCAGACACAGCTTAAAGAGGTCTCCTTCACCGCACCGTGCCGTGTACTGCAGCTGTTGACAGAAAGTAAATGGCTTCTGATAATGTATCATAATATTGCATTATGAAATCTGCGTCCAGAAGAGCTTGAAATGCGAATCCCATATGTCGAGTTATAAAAGGGTGGAGTGAGCGAGGAGCGCATAGATGATATATGGACACAGGGGGATGACATACCACCTTAAAAGCCGCCTTAAGAAGATGAAAGCTCCAGAGAAATGTGTTGAAAAGGATGATTTTAAAAAGGCCTATGAATGTCATTGGTGTTGATGTTTAAATCACTGTTTTAAAAAAAGTCTCACTCTCTCTGCGATTTATCAGTACTTCAGGCTGAGTCATGGTCCTACTTAGAAACGTGTCACCAGCCACTTAGAGCGTTGGACCCTGCAGCAGTCCACACCAGTCATTTAAATGTGCCTCATGTTTCACTCATTACATTCAGTGACAAGTCGTGAAAAGTGGGAATTATTTTCGGCAGTGGCTGTAGGGAAGAGTGTCCCGTGTCCAGGAGGGGGACACCGGACCTGAAGGGACATGAGTGGACCCTTATGAGATTAACAGGGCAGGGTCACCCACCACCTCATGGGCACAGGCCTGTCAGAGAGCAGTTGAACGGGGAAAAGAATGTGTGATTCTGTCACACACTGCTAACATAGAAGACGTTGCCTTTATCTTGAAGTGTGAACCTTATGGAGCAACATTGGCCAGTGGTTCAATTACTCACATATATTTCATCTATATCTACTTTTTGTGGCACTTTCGCAATTCCATTGCGCTTTTCTTTAAATGTAATCTATCTTTCGCATACCCGCAGTTGTGCTCATAAGTTTATATACTAAGGCAGAATGTTTTCCTGTATTTCATTTTCAGACTTATAGTTTTTCTTATTTAAAGTTAAAAGTTGGGTAAAACCATTTCTTGATAAGGAGGAGGCTTGTCAAGGCTTTGTTAGCAATTGAAACCTGTAGCGGCTGGTGAGCCTGTATCCAAATCATCAAACTATAATACTATGATATTAGTTTTAGTGGTTTGAGGTCCATGTTCAATTTTAAAGCACAATCTCTGCACCTTTAGAAGTATTATGTTACCCATGCTGCTGAAATTTTCAAAGTGGCAAAGGGGGAAATGATGATAAACAAATACAGAACACATTTAAATGACTGGTCATAATACAAATACAAGAATCCCTCAAAGCAATCATAGCCCACAACATTTCTTAGGAATTAATTTGAAATATATAACATGCAAGTGGAAGCAAAGCCGGGTTATTGATGACACCCATGGATGTAGCGAACAGCTGCTAATACTAACAGCCACAGTTTTCAGTGTTTTTGTTGGATTTGGCGCTCGACTTGTCGCCAGTGGCTAATGATTTATGGAGTAACACTAAGCTGCACAAAAGGAGAGGAAGAGACACATATGGAATCAACATAAATGTCACGCAATTTAAATCTTTGTGGGACATAGTGATCTATGCTCTGAGAGGTGTTACTATTGATTTAAATGGTCGCTTTTGTCCAAACTAAACAAGACTTTCCTGTATTTCATAATGTGCCTTGTTGGTTTCTAAAATAGCTACTGTATATTATTTACATGAAGAGAGTTTTATCATCAGTGGCCTTAATTTGAGATAATAACACGTGGTCTTTTCATTTGTTTAATAACTTTATTATTGACCTTCATTTCACTGGGATCCCGGGTTCAGAATCTCCTTTTCAGGGAACATGAGAAACCCAGGCAACATGAGGAGTGCATGTTTTTAGGAGTATATTGTTAGTGCTATAGTGCTTAATACACTGTACAATAGTAAGTTGTCACTTTAGATAGAGATGACACAGTCACAAATCGACAATTCACCAAAGTGAAGATGTTCTATAATGTGTGCTGTGAATGAAAAGAATCTGGAAACACTCTGAATAAAAAATAATTGAGAAATAAAAATGTTTTAAGTGTTTATACAGCAATTCAACTGTAGGGGTTTCTGGGGATGAATTCATTTTTACAACTAAAACTCCAGGCCTACATCAATAATAACACCAATGGCACCAGCTTCACATGGAATATAAAAAAAAAAGGTGGACTGTAATTTAGCAGAGATTAATGTCAAAACGGTATTGTACAAAACAGGAGCAGTCGCATCCAAAATGTCCTCCACTGGGATTCCAAAAGTCAAACAAAATAGTCCCATAGTTGTAATTTACAGCTGGAGTAGAATAACTTTCTCTCTACAACAGGTAAAGCAATGTTATGGCCGCTGCCAAAGACAACGTGTGTTTGATGAGTGCACCAGGCCTGGACGGTGCACATTGTTCTCATGAGATGTTGGTATTGAAATAAAAGTGAAACTCTCCAGGTTGGAGCACTGCTCGTGGCACACAACTATATTAATGGCATTCGCACATTACCATCTTGTGAATAAGGGATTCAAAGGAGGCCAATTGGCTCTCAGACGGAGCGATGGGGAACAAGAAGAAGCTGGTTAAGTGTTCCCTCATGTGCACCTGGGGCAGTCCTGAGCGTCCACACCCCTCCCCACCCCCTCAACTGTGCCAAAGCCCGTAGGCACCAAACAATCTTTTTTGAGTTCAAATTTGGGGAATAGGGGTTTTAATTTGAAGAGGCCATTTTACTTTATTATTTATTAGATAAATGCAAAGATGAATAGTGGATTAATAATTAGGCTATAACATTGAACTGAGTATAACAACCACCAGTGGTTCATGTACCACAGTTTGTACCACATATTATTATTAAAGTTTGTTTAATTAAAGCTTACATTTAATACTTAACTCCACATAAATAATGGTGTCACCCGTGTGTCAAAGTCAGATCTCAGAAGCTAAGCAGGTCTTGTCAGTTCTATGATGGGAGACCTCTTACAACACAGTGGTGAGGCTGTAAAGTCCTAGATTGTTGCGTGGATGACATTATTTGTAGGTAACAATGAAATGAGGCATAAGTAGAGAAATAAAACCTTTCTTTAATTATTATATCTTTATTATTCTTATAGTTTTTTTCCACCCCAAATTGGAATGTAAGAAACATGAATCTCCAACTAAATTTCTTTTATTGAAGTTTGTTTTATCCCTCAAACCCTGGCTCTGCAAAATGTAGTCATTGACAATAGTCAGTCATTAACTAATACTGACAGTGGAATAGTATTATTTCTAAGGGATCTTAACCCGTGTCTTGTCTTTACTGGACACAAACTGCAGGAGGAGGATCCCAAGAGCATGGCCAAGCTGCAGCTCTGGGGAAAAGAGGCGAGCATAACAACATGTGAGCGCAGGTGCTCTGTGATGAGTGTGTGTCTGTAACATCCAGTTTTAGGACGTGCTGTCAGGAGAGCAGAGAGGCAGCAGGCCAGTAAACAGAGGCTTCTCCCTCTTGTTCTTGGATATGTGTTTAGACTTCATAGATTAGTCATGACTCCATCAGACCTGAATTAGGCCCACTGCTCCCATTCGCGTGCATGTGGACAAACATACAGCACAGGCCTTCAACCCCAGAGACTTTTATGACCTTCCTGTAGATCGGCTTTTACAGTGCGCCGCACTGAGCAGAGCGATTGTAAAAAGAGAAACAAGGAAAAATGGCCTCTACAACAAGAAAACCGTGTTTTCAGAGAAGACAAGGAGTCACTCACGATGAGTAAGAGAAATAATTCAGTGAACAAGATGGCATTATTAAGGAACCTGAGATGTGATTGGTAAATGCATGTCCTGACAAGATACAGGTCTGGCTATAAAAAACACCAGTCATTTCAGACTAGATTTATACTAGATTGATATTTTTAAAAACATTTTCTTGTTTTTCCTACTGAGCCTAAAATATGTTAAGGAAATACATGAGATGAAACATTGGAGAGAGAGAGGATAACAGTGACACATACTTACATTGAGCTGGATACTACAGTGCACTTCATTGGTGTCGTTTGATCTTTTACTGCCATGACTAGAACGCTGGCTCAAATAAATCATAAATCAAGTCCAACTGTTGTAATACGCTGCTGTGGAACAATAGTTGGCAATGATAACACAGTAATTGATTTGATTCACTAACAATGGACTATTTGTGATTCAATTACATAAAGTGTCCTAACTTGAGAATATCCTGGGCACATATTCTACAGGCTGTAATAGTTATCTAAAATGGCCCATTAAAAGGACAGTATGCATGTTTTATATTGCGTCTATGATCTGACCCTGTGTCCCCAAATCATATGTGGCAGTTTCTCAAAAAACAAAACACATAGACAGGATGTTCACATTATTTATGTCAACATTTAATATTTAGCTTCTCTAAACAGAACCAGAATTAGAATCACATCGATCTTATCCTGCATGATTCTTGGGGTTGCCAGTTTCTTTGGTGAACATTAGCTGGTTTGGCGGGAACCTGAGCAGTTGGAGTCGGAACATGATCGGATCA
>JAPMNZ010834707.1:0-10796 GCA_029875035.1 Pomatoschistus microps | reverse complement strand
ATTCTAAACTGCTGCACAGAGACAAAAGTTACATATTTATACTTAGTCTGCCAGCTTTGAAAATAAAATAAAATATAAAAACAAATGAATGAAATAAAATAGTGTCATGACAATTATTCTAGGTATGAGGTCACTTCTGATTGGACTGGAATCAGAACAGAGGAGAGAGGAAGAAGTGGCTAAAACAATTCCATAACAACTTTCTGTTCAATTTGAGTTAGAAGAGAAAGGGGGAGAGACAGCTCAGGCTCTTCACGTTCGGGCTTGTAGTGGGGTGCACGACAGCCAGACTTACGCAGGCAGATGTTGTGAGAGAAGAATCCCATGAAGTCGTCGCACTCGTCCTGCTGGCTGCCGCTGTTTGCGCACGAGCACCACGGCGCCACACTGGACGTGGAGTTGTCCACATAGTTGGGAGTTATCGTACTTCCTGCACACACGGAAGGCCAAAAGGGATTAAATATTCATTGGTTTTTCACTTGTTATTCACAGGGTTTGTTATGACTCTAACCAAATGAGAAAAGGGGGTTTTTGTTTTTAGCACTTGATTTGGACGCAATGTGTTGTTTCAGCCTCGTTTCATGCTCTGATATTTAGTCAAACTGACAACTGGTATAAATCAAATTAAGTTCAGCTCCTACAATTTCAACATTTCATAAGATTTTGCATACTGTCTGATTTATGGAATGGTGATATTGGCTCATAACTTGAGCCAGGATCAAAGAGAGTTTAAACCATGGATTTCTAAAGACAAAAAAGGTGAGTGTGACACAAAATTTACTGATTAGGAGGAGGAGGAGTCAATAGAAGCCAGAATGAGTTGAGCCAAACTTTGTCCATGAGCACTTCCCTTTTGGGCTCCATTGAGTAATCCATCTACATACAGTCTATGGTTCTGATGTTTCAGCATTACAGTTGAGAGATAATAAAATACTATTGATGCTAGGAACTGTCTAGCTGCATCTACATATGTTTTCAGTACAATGCACATTTCTCTGTGTGGTGTGAAAACAGAGAATGTATTTGTAGAATTGCATTTTGTGGAGGCTGCCCAAGGCCAATCCAACCAAGATGAAAATGGTAATTTTATGCAGAAAATCCTGAGCTTGCTTATTACTGGATTTCAGCGAATTAACAAGATGAAAAGACAATCACACACTATCTTGGAATTTTAAGTTTTTGTTTTTTACCGATATGGGAATAATGCCAATGGACCAGCTTACATGTTACGGTCACATACAAATACATCACTTTATTCTTTTTCTCCATATATTGTTGGGTTAAGATGGAAATACAGCCTGGAGTAGATCGAATCAAGGAACCTCCGACCAACTTCAATCACTCACATATGGAACAAAATTGTCCAGCGTAGCTTCTGGCATCAAACATTGATAGTTTCAATATGATATCTTTCTGATAGACACTGTTAAACAACAGAAAATACAATACATTGATACTTTACCAATGAGGCCTGTGTAGGCGAGTAGACAAGTTCCATAGTTGTCCTGCTTGCAGCCTGTGAGTGATGTTTCGGATGGAGCACAATCGTACTGAAACTGTGCCAGGCGAGATCTAGATACAAACAATTATCTTTGTTAAGGACATGCAGATATGCGTTGCTTGTAAAGTTTACCATCTCAATGTGATACTTAAGCTTGAATGTTAATATGATAAAGATCGGGGTAAGCTCTTGGAAATATGGTAGAAAAACTGAACGCATTGGAGTGCAGAAATGATAGAAAGAGTAATATATTTCATCCCTTCAGACCTGGGATCATTAGTAAAGCCCTCTGAGTGTAATGGGCCTGTGAAAAATAATGGCCATGACCAGAGATAGCAATGAGCGATAACTCTGATCCGTCTGGCTCTTTATCTGTGCTAAATATTTAATGTGTTATTCCAGCCGACTCTCCGGGGCGTTCTAACCCACGAACGTAGAGAGCTGTAGGGGTAAAACAGAGACCCATTCTGCTGATTGAGTGGCTGGTCGCTTGGTTTTCCAGCAGGTAGTTATCCAGCAAGAAGGCTACAACCTGTATGATCACACTATCCAAGCTCTGGCACAATCAAATATGTTTTACTATTATTCTAAGATACAATTCATACCACTGCAGACCCTTTACTGGCAGTGTTTTAATTGGCTGGATGACACTTTCACCTGCAGATCACAGTGGAAGCTTAAGCAGCACATTATGAATCACATTTTCAATTATGGAAACTGAGAGAAATTAAGATCATTAAACAATCAAGCAAGTGTGAACTTCATGTGAGTGATGACTTCAACGTCCACAGCAGACAGTGGGACAGATGGAACGAATGAGAAGGAAATTGTTGGGTGCGCTGGGTTGAAAATGGAGCTGGAAGCTTGTCGGAATTCAATAGCCAATAGTGTAAGAATAGAATAACTATATAAGTGATATCTGTAAGATAGATAGAGGGCCTCACCCGAATCCCAACCAACAGTATACAACCTAATCGTACCTGCAAACATAGTCAGCTTTACAGATCCGCATCTGGGTGAGACAGCTGGGTTTCTCCGAGCTTTCGTAGGAGCAGCTGGGCACGATCGTTTGCCGGCGTCGCTCAGCACAGGCCGTGTCCGTGCAGGGGCAGAAGAGCAGCTCGTGGGTGTAGTCCTCTGGCACGCGGTCAAAGAACTTGCGCAGAGCCTTGTTGCACTTGGGCCGGTTGCACAAGCCTGACTTAGCGGTGGGCTTGATGCACACCGACACGTATTCGGTGCGCAGCTTCTGGCACGTGTCGTCCACATTGCACGCCTTTGCCGCATCCAGGCAGCGGTTCACAGTTGTCAAGCCGGCCTCGGAGTCTGTGGGGAAGTCAAAATATAATAGTATAGTTATAAAAATCAAGCCACATAGTTTGGTGATGCTTGCATTGGATACAAAAGTAGTGGGTATAAAGTCTTTGGGTCGCAGCCGCTTAGACTAAGATTGGGATAATACTGTAATTGGACAGCAGTAGGGAAGAAAGTCACCAAACACATCCATACTTTACATTACAACAGTGCCATATGAACCAACTCGGGCTCTGAGGAGCACAGGGATTGGCCTCCTGCTGGTTGTCTAGCATTTCAGAACTAAAACCTGGATCCATTTTTTTAAATATGTGAAACAGGCTTCTCACACTTTGACACTGTTCACATCCAGATTCAAAGCAGCTGTGGATACAACTGAAGAATTGTGTTCATTTCTTCTTCCTGTCGTGTTTTGTTAAACAATTTGGGTTGCCATGTGTATGTGGTGGGCTTTACAAAAAAAACTTGCCAAGCCTTACAGGGCTGACATGAACCACTTCTATGTCTGCTGTCCAGTGGCAGACGGATAACAACAATGACATTTCTATTTGCAGATACTGCAGATAAAAGGTTGATATGTTACATTGTTACATAGGCCAAAGACGATTTTGAGAAAATCTATTTTTCCCACTTTAAGGCAGATCTTTGAATATGAATCCTTTTCTTCTCTGGTAAACAGCCTTGAGCAAAAATAATGGAACAAAGTAAATCAGAACCAGCAGTGAATTTAAATACATTGTTTTGTGTGAAGAGAAGTGCTTATGTTCAGATCCTTGTTTTGCCTTGAGCTCGCATCCAGGAAAAGATTAATACAAGAGCGTCATCAGTGGTGGAATGGGAAGATGAGGCCATAATGAAGGTAAATGTACTTACCAGCTGTGATAGAGGCCAGACGGACGTAGTCGTAATCCTTGTGCACCGTCTCATAGGGATAATTCTCCACCAAATTCAAGCCTGTACGGAAAACATCTGCTCTACTAATTGTGTACAATCAGGTATGTCATATTGGTATTATCCACGACCACTCTATAAGCACTGGTAGCTCCAAGGACGCATTTGGGGATTGTTTTTCAGACGAGTATCTGATGTGATGTCAGTTCTAAATCAAAATTAAGAGATGCAACTTCTTGATGTTTTATCAAACCATTCAATACGCCCTCTATTATTAAATGCACTAATATGTTCTATATATATCAAAATGTATGTTTCCTTTCAGCAAGAAGAAAAGCAGAGCCCCTAACGACTGAACTTTGCTCCAATGCACAAAAAAAGATGAAGATTGAAGCATTGTAGTCTGATATACTATACTCCTGCAGTTGAGTGAAGGGGTTGTACTATACTCCTGATTGTGAGTTTACTCCATTGGAGCAGTGGTGCATCCAAATGTATTATTTATCTGGCTGTTGTTTTAAGTTAAACGGCCTGGTTACATGATGCAGTGCAGAATACCATCCGTATAGAATTCCTTTGCAAACAAACAAAGCCCATAATGTGTTGTGTCATATTTCTCCTCACCATGGATGACAGACTGGTGCAGGCTCCAGTAGATGCTCAGACAGTTCTTCTCTTTCTTCATGCCTCTCTTGCACTGGCAGCCGTGCAGCGGGCTGGAGAGCAGAGCGGACACCGCATTAGCACACTGGCTCCTGGCCCCGGGGCCCAGCTTCATGTTGCCGTTTCCTGCCACACATTGACGAAGGGTCCGGAGGCGAGGACTGCAGCTCTCGTCACTGGAACACGAATCACCCGCCACCAGGCAGTCCTTCCCCGCCACAATCACCTCCAGCAGGGCTGAGAGGGAGGCAGAGGAACAGAGGAGGGAGGGGGGTTAGGACGAGTAATCATACAAAAACAGTCTTCTTGTTCAGGAGACTTGTAGCAATCTAAGGTCCTGGGTTCGTATCCCGGTCAGAACAGGGCCTTTCTGAGTGGAGTGTGTCTGCGTATAGGCTTCCTCCAGGTAGAAGTTATAGTTTTGTATAATGTTATTCACATTTACTTTATAATAATTATGCAACACATTACACACCTTTTCCTTGTGAATATTGGTAATCGTCAATATGTGTCCTATTCTCCTCTGATCAGCACATCATCCATGCACTCATGCTGTCGCTACGCTCATACTATGCAACATTAGTAACTGAAATCCAAAACAAAAGTATAAACAACAGAAATGCATTGTCTGCTGCCTGCCAAGCCTTTATTTATCACCAGATGTGTGTACGATCAATCTATCTAAAATACTGTAATGTGTTTCAATGTATCACAAGGCAGAGCTTAGAGGAATATGAAATGATCATGTTCTGAACTCGAAAATTAAAGGACTATTCCTGAATTATTACAAATTTTAATATTGATTAGTATAATGGATCCGAAAACAAGACAGACAGTGTACGTGGTTTCTCAAAATGCCCGTGTTAGCTGCTACTGCTGTTTGTGTAATTTCTTTCAGATTCTAGTATTGATAGATGGATAGAAAACTTTGTGGATCATGTCAGCTCAAAATTACACTGCATTAGCTCTGTCTTCACACATCACATTGACTGGATCAATGGACATCTTTAGCAAATGAGAAATGGATTGAATTGATTTAGGACAAAAGACGTGTTCTTGAGAGATTTAACTTAATCATTACTTTTAATAGTGTCATATAACTGTATGTACCTGTACTTAACTGTGTACAATATGTCCTTTACTTAACAATTAAATTAAATATAGCATGTGCAAGTGCAGACCCAGGAGATGGAGCCTCTTGGTAAAACCTTCACTGGATCATAATACTCATACATGTTCAATTTCATGCTGCTTTCGTCTGCGCTCACTGGCAGTAAAACCATCAAGATCAAATCTGATTACTTTTTAATGAAAAAATCACAAAGCCAAATGTTTGAAAAAAATCAACTTTACACACACACAAAACATGTAATCCCCATTATTACTATACTATACTATTACATGTATTTCTGTATAATAAAAATCCACTTATATTGTCTTTGTTCTGGTCAACTTCAAAAGTCCACTTGAATGATGTAAAACTACTGTAAATATAAACTAGTTCTGTCTCACCAAGAAAAGTCACACCTTTCTAAATCAGCACTAAAAAATGTACCCTGGAGCTCACACTTCCAGCGCATCCACAGCATCAAACAGGTCGGGGGCCCCTATTATTTTGCAGTGTAAGAATGTGTGAGATCTGAGAGTGCAGTGGCCTCCTGCTCCGGCCCGTGTCCTCTCGCACAGATGGTCAGTGCAAATTGGAGGCAGAGTTCCCAGGCCTTTGCTCAACAACTGTGTGTGTGCCTGGGACAGACACCATACATCATGAATGCAAATGAGCTGCTTGCTTTGACATTTCCAATAAGCCTGTCTCAGAGTTCCAGTGGCTTTAGCCAATTAACCATGTCAGTAATCAATGAGTGCTGATGCTCGCTTAAGTCCTCACATTTCCCTGGCACATAAATCAGTGGCAGATTAGCCGATCAGTTACCACCACACTCTGGCCTAATGGTCCACTTCAGCGCGGATAAAAGAGCCGTTCAAAGTTAATGAAGTCGGCTGGAAATCGGACTGGCCCTCCTCTGTGGCCAAAAAGCTCTGAGGGGGAAACGTATTGTACAGGCAAATTTTACAGTTCAGTTCACTTGGTTTACAGTGTAGTTCAGTTGAGAATATGTGGATTAGGGCTGCATGTGTGGAGTGTAAGGCACTTTGGGTTCTTGAAGTTGTAAATGTGCAATATAAATGAACTTGACTTTGATTTTGAATGGGGCTAGACTATTGATGGCAAATCCATAATTTTGTGGTCACAATTGGCAAATAGCAAAGACTGCAATTGAAGTTATTTGAAATAGTTAAATCAGTTAAAATCACGTGAATTTATGGGAATATGTCTCTTGATGATAATATGATCATAATGATAATGCATCGGTTTTATGTAGCGCCTTTCAGGACACTCAAACACGCTTCACATGTATTCTATCCCTCTATACACGGTGGAGATAAACTACTACACAGCCACACCTAAGGCAACACCTGTCCTGGGGCACACTGATGGAAGTAAGGCAACTAGTATGTGAAATCTGCCTGTCCAACCACCACCAACCATTCACACACATCAGACTCATTCTAAGCAATATGGGTTATGTGTCTTGCCTAAGGACACAACGACAGTTTGGAACTTTACAGCTGCAGCTGCCCCACTCTGGCACCTGGTCTCATATTCCCAGAGGTCTCCCATCACTGTACTTACCAGTCCCTACCCTGCACAGCTTCAGAGGTCTGAGGACAGGATCTGGCTTTCGCAAGAATGCAAGAACAACTAAAACTGACATAAAATACATCAAATATACTTATTTTATTACATTTTTGCAGTGAAACATACATTTCTGCTTGATAAAAAAGTTGTACAAAGGGTCAAACTTCTGTAAAGATTTGTTTTTAAATGTGTGGGAATATATGAGGTAATGTGTGAGTTGTTAACTGGGACACAAACCAAAACACACACATTCAGCCACAACGCATGAGAGATTCTGTGAATGAAGTGAATTGTAAACAAAAGCTTAAAACCGAACAGATCTTTTCATAGCTGAGTTGAGAGAACAATATGTCTTTCTGGATTCTGATTTTTTTCCATCTGAACTCCATCATGGACCTGCGGTGAAGTCTTTGGTCTAAAGGACCTGAGCCAAAGTGCCGTTAATCAGATTGTATTAGGAACAGCAGCCATTCACAAGCTTTTAGTTAAAGTCAAATGAGATCATATCTTCTCAGAACGGCCCTCTGCAGTCAGTAAATGCCTCACTGCAACATCAGCAGAGACATTCGTGGGAGGCCGGACAACATTTGCATTTCCTTTTAACTACACCAGAACTCATGCTGACCCGCTTTATTTATTTATTAACCGCACACAATATACTAAATGCAGCTCATGCTAGTTTGTGTTTTAATCAAAATAAGATTGGTAAATACAGTACTTTTTGTGATATTGATTAATGATGTGGAACTAGCAGCAAGCAAAATGTCACTCACTGGTAAATAGACATCTGTGTAAACATTTAGTGATTTTAACTTTTTACATGAACTGAAGCAAAAACTGGCTCATTACAGATGCATCTGTAACCAAAGGCTGCTGGAAATTTGGCAAAAGATCAGAGCTACTTTAACTTTGGTTTTATTACCTCCATGCTCTTCCGTATTCAGTCCTAGTTTTTAGATTTGCCTCAATATGCAATGACAATGATTGTATATTGTTTGAATAATGATAAATATGAAATATGAATCTTGAATGAAGTAAGCAAAACCAGTGGGTGTGTGGAAAAGAATATAAATTAGTCAAGCATCAATTGCTTGGTAAAAAATGTGATTTTGCCTTTTTCTTGCAGGCTCTTTAACTAGATCCATTTGCGGTTTTTCTCCTCGAAGAAGTTTCTGCAGATTCTGATCTCCATACTACTGTTTTTCAAATGTTGACCCACAGAATGACATTACCGAACCAGGTCTGCATCAAGTGAATGTATTAATTGCATCTAATCAATTTAAAATAGCTACCTTCCATAAAGACATACTGGGAGGAGGTTTTATGAATCCAGTCAGTATGGATTATTACATACTGACTACAGAACGCAATTTGCTTCATCCAAAACCCAATGTGTCCTCTCTAGTTTTCCAGGGCCATCATTGAATCATAATTGGAATTATTTTTAGTACCATTGTAAGTAACAGGATGTCCCAAATTTGGAAGTTACTTTGGCTCAAGGTGCAAACAAGGTGTAAGAGTAAAAAGTAAGGGAATGAATTAAAAAAATATTTTGAAATGACTATTTTATACAAGTGCACACAATAGGCAATTAACAGTACAGTTAAAAAGTGACAGTGGCATAAAGTGATGGTCAAATGAATAAAAACACAATATTCACTGACCTTTTCAGGATTCAAACAACAGGATTCTTTTAATCAAAAGAATATTCGGCCAAAATGGTTAATTCCAACCCTAAAGTGAACGCCTTGAGCATCATGATTACAGCACTGTGGAATAGCTTCTTGACGGACATGACTCATGAATTTAGCCCAAAGCTATTGTATTAGTAATAATAATAATTAACTTTGTTTAATGGTGCACATCAAGACACCCAAGGACGCCTTACAATCTATAAAAAAAACATCACACAAATAAAAGTACAGAAGGGAATTCATTTAAAAATTGAAAAAAAAAGACTTGGCATATAGTCTTATATCCCATGGTTACGAATGACAACATCCACCTGCCTGTACATCCAATCACACATGAACTTGTACAAAAGGGTTTTTTTTTTTTTTTCAAATATCATGTAACAAGCACGTATTATGAAACGCCTTGAGATGGACGGCAGCGTGTCTGTTTGTGCCTCCAGCTTCTGTGACAAAACACTGCCTGGACGAGGAAAAAACACTGAACCGAACTGTAGCAACACCATTATTTATTGATAGACGTCAGAACGGCACATGTAGCAGCCGGCTGGGGCTTGTGTAAAAATCTGTCCATCACCTTGTCACGGTGCAGCGGGACGAGGGCGATGGACTGTGCTGAACTAGTGCCTCGTGTTATTCCTGCAGCCAAACACAAAACCTCTCACACAAACAGACTCCCAGCGGAGGGAAGAGCACTGACAGTACGCACGAAAGTTAAATCACAGCAACAAGCAGCACCGCCAAAAGACATCCACTTATAACTAACTATACAACATTCAAGGATTTATTTGCCATTTGCAGTAAAACCCCATTGGAAAAACTGTGCAAGACTACCCCAGTCTGCGCCAGATAGTACACACCAGAGCTCTTGCCACTCCGCCATTTTTTCTAGCGCCATGAGGCTATGGTCGGCACTAAATCATTTACGGAATCGGGATGGAAGTGGAAATAACAATACTACTTTCAAATTTGTTTTAGACTAATACATTTTAGACTTATAAGTGGTGACTGGTTAAGTTTTAGGTGTCTGTGAAAGATGGTCCAGGTTTGGGCTAGGGGTGGTTTGGGGTTATTCAATGGGAATGGCTGGTTAGGTTTAGGCATGGATCTATTAGTTTCGGTCGTTGGTTATATTTACTTCCGCTTCCGTCCCGATTCCGTATACGCTCTAGTGCCGACCATATCTATCTGGTCACGACAGAAAAATAAATAATAAATATTGTGCATTTACAGTACAGACCAAAAGTTTGGACACACTTTCTCTTTCAACTAGTTGCCTTTCTTTTTACGACAATTGACTGTATATTCACACTAAGCTGTGTAAGGGCTATTTGACCAATAAGGAGAGTGATGGGTGCTGGGCCATTTGACTTGGCCACCACAATTACCGGACCTGAACCCAATCCTGATGGTTTTGGGGTGAGCTGGACCATAGAGTGAACGCGAAAGTGCTAAGCATCTCTGGGAACTCCTTCAAGACTGTTGGAAGACCATTAAGCTCATCAAGAGAATGCCAAGAGTGTGTGAAGCAGCAATCAGAGCAAAAGGTGCTACTTAGAAGAACCGAGACATATTTTCCGTTGTTTCATACTTTTTTTAATACTTACATAATTCCACATGAGTTGATTCTTATGCCTTCTGTGTGAATCTACATTTTTCATAGTCATGAAAATAAAAAAACAGTTTGAATGAGAAGCTGTGTCCAAACTTTTGGTCCGTACTGTATACCAGCGGTTCTTCTAAAATGGGAACACACAGATCCATTAAAGTCATTATTGTCGGGGGGCATTCGGGGACCACAACTTATTTTGGCTTCATTTTTATTCCAAGGTCTGTTGTTTTCTTTGTGGAAAGTTTGTTTGAAGCTTATCTTTTGCGTCCGTGCATATTTGTCTGTATTTATACTGTAGTAATGGGGTAATTGTGTCCAAATATTTATCAATCAACTTTTAGTGAGTGCCTTTCCTAAACGAGCAACCAAAAAGCTCCTCACAACCCATATCACATCAGGCATAAACATTAAAATCAACATAAA
>JAPMNZ010834636.1:0-11186 GCA_029875035.1 Pomatoschistus microps | reverse complement strand
TTCCTCTGGGTGCTCCAGTTTCCACCAGGTGCTCCAGTTTCCCCTACCACTAAAACATGTACAATAGTTCAGGGTGAATGAGTGTGTGATTGTGAGTGCGAATCTGCAAATTAGCCCATGGCACCAATCCGAAGAGGTGTGTTCATTAACATGCACAGTCCCAACCATATAAACAATACATACATTAATTCTTGTCTGAGACACACAAGAGGCAGCTTTTTAGGATGATTGCCACTGACTGGAAGTCCCCTGATTCTCTGTCCCACCTTCATTGGATTATGTCTTTAAGATTACATTGTTTTTCTGGAACCCCTCACAGCACATGTTACAAAAGAGAGCAAAATCTTTCTTTGTCGTTTTTGTTTGTGTTTTCCCTGCCCTGGACCTCTGTGTGTGAGCGTTTTTGTTGTTGTTGACAAATGTAAAACATAGTGCACAAAGTATAAACATGTTTGCGCTGTAGACGTTAGACCACTGTGACTATTTGGTTTGGTTATGGACCCATTTTGATCATTTTCTTTTTTACTGTACTGCACTTATTTATTTATTTTTTTTTCAAGTTTTTCACAGAAGTTTTACACATAGAGAAGTCTATATGAATCATATTCAAAACCCTCAAGGGTTTTTTTACTCCTTGAATCAATGCTCATGTGAATTCATCATTTATTTTCCTATGTTTGTGTTTGTATCTTTGTCTTTGATGGATACAGACTGGTTCAGTCTGATTTTACAGTCTGTGGACTTCTGTTCAGACAAATCTTTTATCATTTAAATCTTAACCCACAAATCCGTCTTTATCCCTCCACTGTTCTCTCTTGTCAGCACCATTTTGTTTGATAGCCTCCATCTAAAAACCCCAGTGTATGAGCCAAAGCACAGATCAACGTTTTTTAGTGATTACAAACGTTGGCAAGGATAGAGCTATAAACGACCACAGGGGCAAGAAAGGGTCTGAATAGTTTCTCCATGTATCCAGCTGCAGGACTAAAGCTAAAATCTTTGCAACAATAGAGTCAGTCTGTGTTCCCAGCTGTGTCCTCTTCTTCACTACTTCATAATACATTCTTTTCAAACAAGACTGCACAGCTACACCAAGATTTACTCATGTGTGAAAAACTGGTTTTATGATGGGTTTAAAGTTGCATTATGTAATCTTTCTGAAGGGAACTATGTTAAATCAAAATGTCCTTCATCATTTTCTCTCTTAATTCAATTGCATGTGTTTATTGCTCTAATGTTTTTGACTTATAACCTGACGTGACATCACCTTCTTGTATTAACATGGGGGCGCACTCTCCTCCTGGATAGTGTTAAAGATCACACATCTTCATGTCTTTTGGCCAAAGTTAAAACATTTGTAGAATTTTTAAAAACTAAATGAACCCGATGGAAAATCTGACACTGATCTCAGTAGAAATATTTATTTATCTTCTTTCTTTCTTTCTTATATTTTGGTGCTGGAAAGGAAACAATGGCTCTTGTAGGATAACCTCTCGCAAACCTTAACTAGCAACAAGACCCTAGTTGGGTTTTTGATATGTTGATATTTATGTAATACATTTTCTTCATTGTTTTACTTCCGTTGAATGTTGCAAAACCCATCTCCTTGGAAACTGATAGATGATGCCACCAAATGTACAGTGCCGGTACACACATATTTTGTTTGGCAATTAAAAAAATCTGAAAAAGCATTCCCCTGTTTATGCAAGAGAACAGTGCAAGCACAGTTATTGGAACAGAAAATAAGAGAAAATGAGAAAATACACAAAAATAGATAATATGTGTAAAGTTAAAATGCAAAAATAAAAACAACAACAACATGTTTTAATGAGCTCTAAACACTCAAACAGCCACAAAAATCTCCTCATAGTCGTGGGCAGGTTAGGGTTATCTGACGATGTAATACAAACATAGGTCACGACTCAACTTTGACAGGTTTATTGGAAGTGTAAGATTGTATATTGCTGCACCGTCGATCATTTTCAAACACCCCGTCATTCATTCACACATGCTCCTACTACAATGTGAAGGAGTGAAATGATACAATCCTACATGTAGCACAATCTTTGAGTCAAAATGTTGAAAATACGTGCTGCAGTGACCATTGGCTGCTGTGGACGTAGGTGTTGGCGGTCTCTGAGGACATTCGCTCAATAGACTGTGTGGTCAGTGTCCTGTCTGCAGTGGGAGGGAGACAGAGGAGGGAGGACAAGAACATAAAGAAAGATATTTTTACTTTGGCCACAAAAATATCACGTCTGTGGGTACAAGAACAGGTTGGATGATGGATATGTGCTTTCCATATAGACCCAGAGCCGAGGACTACTCAAGCATGATACATTCCGGTAATGGTCAGGTAATCTGCGGCCCTGACACATTGCACATAGTAATTATTATCTCGTGAATAGGATAGGTGTAATAATTGCACCGCATTAAATACCAATTAGCATTTTACCGTCGTATTTATGGCACTCTAATTAAAGTAATGTGCGTTTGTGCGTTCAATGCAGTGTATTTGTTCAAAGACGCCCACATAAATATTACTGCACAAAAACACAGTGCAGCACAGGGTGAGATTAATTATGCATCATCTCACAAGGATGACACAAGAAAGAGGAATGATGATTGTATTTTTGTATCCACTCTACTGTATCATCATCGGGCTTTTTGAGCTTTTTCCCACAGAAGCATGAGCTGTACACTGCAAAAAGTGATGGAAAATGTGTCAAAAAATTGCTCAGATTTGGTAAAATGTATCCTAATTCTAGATTTGCCATTGGGGTAAGCATAATCATCTTGTTTTCAAAAGATACAAGAGAAATGTCTCCCTTGGAATGAGAAAATATTAATAAGCAACAGTTCTTGAAATGAGATGAAATGGCTTTGTCCCATTGGCAAATCTTGTTTGAGGACTGTCAGAATATACTCAAATTAAGAAATAATGACCTCATGTTTTTTTATGTGTACAGCTTTGGCGGTGATAATATGTTAATGCTGATATTCGACTGAAGTCGAACCTGAACAAAATCGTACACACAAAAAGACATAATTCTGGCATTCTTTAATTACTTGGTTGCCGTCCAAGGAGAAGAATTTTTGAAACTGAGACAGAGCAGATGTGAGCTCTGTCTGTTTCAGGAACAGATCTGACTTGAGAGAAGGCTGTAACTGCTTTTGGTCAACAAGACGCACCTTCATATGCATATAGGGCAGGAAACCAACACAGAACAAAAGACCTTCCGTGTTAACATGTACAAAGCCTGCTTCCTCCTGGAAAACAGACGAACATACACCCAGACTGGCTGGAGCCAAGGTAAATTACAATACAACCATTTCCAGTATACAATATATATTTTAGCTACATATGTTTCATTAAAAGGATAACTTAAACAACATTATAATGTCATTATAGTTTTGAACCTGCATGCTTAATAGGGGGAAAAGGAATCTGGTGGTGACAATATTAGTCCTTGGTTGATTTACATGATCCATAAAAGTCTGCTTTATAGCTCAAGGGTTTCTGTTCATAATTACCTGTCAATGTCACTTGGAAATTTACTTTTGGAGTAGCAGAGTACAATGGGTTTGACGAGTGTCAGGGTCGGCAACCTTCGAGGTCTGCATGCAGAAGGCGTGCTCAGGGCTCCTCCACATCCACTATAAAACTAACACAAGAAAATCCCCATGGCCCTATTTGCACAAAGATGTTATTTGAATCTTTGGGATTTTAGTAAGTAAAACCCCCCATGATACAAATACGTATGGAGTCAATAAGCACAGCAATCACTAAAACAATAATCATTGTCTTAGTGATTGCTGAGAAAGAACCCCCAGAGGATGAGAGCACACTGAAATGGACTCACTATAAGTATCTATAATTAAGTATGTTTTCTTGTTAACAGCTGCTAAGCTGCAGCATATATATATTGTTATCTGTAATTGTCGTTTACAGGTTGCAATAGGTAAGAATTATAAAAAGATCACAATGTTATTGGCAGAGAAGGTCTAAAGTGTTGATCTAAAGGATTAGATTTGCAGTAGGTTCACTTCTCCCTGATGGTAAATTTGTCTTTTCTCTTTACATGAATTCTTGTACCTATTTCACTTACAACAAAGAGCATTCTATAAGTCATTTGTTGTTGTTTCATATGTTTCCCACTTGACATTGGCTTATCTCCTTGTTCTGTAAGATTGAGAGGGCAGTGGATGTTGCGGGGGAAAGCCCTTATCGTCACGCCTTGTCAAACACTGTGTGCAGCGCCTGAGGTCACCTGAGTGTGGGGTCACCGCTAAAAGCCATCTGCTCCAGGCTGGAGCACAACATCAGAATGAATGTCAGAGCAGAGGACAGAAAACTGGAGGCAGTGAGGGTTTCACAGCCGTGTCTTAAAACTGCAGAGAGCCAGGACTGTCCCAGAGGAGAGAGGGTCTATAAGGAACGTGTCATTGAGCTTTCAACTGTAGTCACTGCAATTCCTTTGTCTTGTCTGTTATTTGTATTCTGCTCTTGGCAGCTTGGTCACGACGCCTTGAGGCACACCGGAGAAGACTGAAGATGGTTGAATGAATGTTTTTTAGCTGGACAGAGGTTGGAGAGGTTTGATCTAAATCAGTTGAGGGCAGTTTCAGAGATGCAGGCTAATGAGTATTTGGTGTGAGGCACCAAAGTTGCAGAATTGCTACACGAGCTCTCGAAACCCACAGACGTCTTTTTCTTTTACTCATAGGGGCTTTTACATCGCAGACCCGTGTTTCATTGTGTTTTTTTGGTCTGCATTAAAGACGGGTTGAGAAGGTGTCATCAATGTTCAGAGCACTTATCCACATGGAGCCATATCAATATTTTGAAACATATTTTTACAAGGACAAATTTAAAATAGAATTTAAAATAGAAAGAGCAGCGCAAGATCAGGAATTTGGCCAGACTGATACAGTACATTGTCAAAGAAAGGTGTGTGTTCATGATTCAACATGTAAATAACTATTAATAATTGGATAATATCAAATTGTCTAAACTATTGTATGTAGTACATAATATAGAATTACATTTTCTGTTGTTAGGAACTAGTGTATGTGTGTCTGGCATATTAAAACACAGAAGTCAACTGTATGCAGCCTGTTTTCTGCTCATTGTGTTATTATAGTCAAGCTCCTCTTCCTGTAGTCGTACACCTTACTTTGAATGTGCATAATGGAGATACGTCCAGTGCCTTGGAAAAAGAGTGGACGCATTATTTCTCTTTTTTTTCATATCTCAAAATGCACTTGTACAGTATGGGTTATTGAACACGCTCATTTTAAAGATTAGGATGCTGTTGGGGTTTTTCCATCAGGAGGGAGCTGACATATGGATGGACACGAGAAAGTTAACGAGAGCTCTCTGAGGAGCGGGAAGGCTGGATCTTCAGGTGAGTGATCTCAGAATGACAGGTCCTGACAATGTTATTGTATCTACAATCAAGGCCTATATGACTTCTCTTGACATGCCCACAAGCATGATGCGCCTCCGAGGCCAATGCGGTTCACTGCTGTTGCATTTGACCGCACAATGTAGTATGACAAACATGATCATGTTTTACAAACGGCCCATGTATTTACCCAAAATGATAATATGGGCACGGTCATGTAAGAAGGTTACGCTTTGCACTGACAAAAAGAGGATTTTCAATATTCTGTTTTAAAAACTTTGAGTGACCCAGTCGTCAAAGCTCCTGGGCACGTTGCTTTATACATTAAAGAGGTCACAACAAGATGTCAAAAAAATGTTCAACACATTACTGCCTTTTTGGCCGCTGTATTTACACTGACCAAGGCTCAGGAAAATATGAGGTTGAAAGGTGAGTTGAAAGCCATCAAAATGACACGGCTGCGCGGGGCGGTCAGTGTGAATGGAAAGGGCAGTGGTTTCTGGCCAGTGTAAAACAACCCTTATGTCTGGTATTGATTTTAGTTCTACTCCATCTCTTATAAAGTGTCAGGCTCTCATGCGTCTTTCCTTCTGTTGTAACAATCCTTGAAGCCGGCAATATCAGGGCCTTTACATCCAACCTGATTTCTCAGTTTATTTCATACACTTTTTCAGAATTCACCCTCTCTTCCGAACCCAATGTGTTTTTCAAAGTCCTTGTTTAAAAATATCTTCATTTTAATCTCATACAAAGTGAATGTTTTATAATATGCAAACCATTGATTGTGTTTTAACGTTTGGTCTTGGTTTGCTCTCCAACCTTCACTATAAGCTGAATGTTATATATTTTTATTCCTTTTAGCATGTACTATAATTAACCTTTCCAGCCGGCCCCTTTCCCACCTCTTTTATAATCCCACTGTATCCTTTGAGGCCGAAGGTTGAAATGAAAAAAGGATTTTACATTCAGCCACCAGTCTATGATTAGCTGCTCAATTCAATGCTCAACTCTCCAAGGCGGTGACCAGTGTTATATGGTAGACGATACAGTCCTATAAATCTATTCAAAAATGAATGAATTATGGCAAATTAAATGTCTTGTGTGCGCCGCTGTCCATTACTGAGTATACCTTTCAGGGATAACTCTGAGTGCAGCTTGTTAATTTACATCAGTAGTGTGTTGTAAAGTGGCTGAATAGGCTTCAAATACAGACATAGATGAGTCAAAAGGTGTTCAGTCTTTTAAAACGTAAGGCTCAGAACAACATGGAACCATAATGTACTGGATTTATTACTGGTTTCCTGGTAATAAGTGTTTATTTTAAATGTTGTGATAAAAAATGAGGAATGGATTTGAGAAGTTTTTGAAAAGATCAACCGATCAAGCTAATACCCATGGGAATTTATAAGTCACTAGAAGTCAAGAAGAACATAATTTCAAACTTTACAAGTAGTCTTTAGTTTGGCATTTCATGTTTTATAAAGTAAAATCCTTTCTTAAGTAGAACATGTTTGTAAGTAGATAAAAATGACCTCAGCATTTATATTTTTATAATGAATTGGTAGATCTAGATTAGTCCCCAATCAACTTACCAATCAAGGGCCTTTGCCCAAACTCTGCTTCAGTGAGCTCGTGGTGCGAGCAGTAATAGATGTTCCTGATTGGCTTTCTGGTTGCTAGGTCATTGCTACCCACAGATCTAGCTCCATAATCCCACCACTGAGCCAGTTTGAGTGAACTCCTTAGGGCTTCTTTTGCAATTATGCAAACACCATAGGTGATGTCAACACTTCAGTCCACACAGTCTATGTTAAAAGCTCAAAAGATGTTGTAAGATATTTGTATCTCTAACCTTTTTGGTGAAACAAACTGGTTTAACATCAGACAATGATAGCCCGGACCGGCAAATGAAGAAACGCCCTGCTTTAAACTTCATAACAGTAACGATGTTTATGCAATAACTCCTTGTCCGATTACAACCCACTGCCAACTAAAGGACACTATGGGTCTTTTATGGTGAAACTGCTGCTTGCCTGTTTCCATGGAGATACTCCACAAAGGGATGTATATCTTCTTCTTTTTTTTATTTCCATTGAGACATTCCGCTTGTAGTTGGAATAAATAAATAAAATATGTTTAGTTCCATGCTGGGGAGTATTCCTATAGATACCAATCTGAAAAGTTACAAAGTGCATTTTTAATGTTGTTTTCATGGCTGCTTATACGATTGTGTTTTAGGCCTGTTAAACAAATGTGTAATGTCTCAACTTGTAAATTTATTGTGCTATCCTCGGGTCAAAATCACCCACCACAGTGATAAAAAGAAGAAAAAACATCAATTAAAATCTAATAGGGCTAAACTCAATTTTACTCAGCTCGAAAAAGAGGCAGAGTATAGCACAAGGGTAAACTTTTCCAGTGTGAATATACATCTCACTCGTATAAAACCTGAGAACAACACGTATTTTCCTTTTGGTCACTCAATTTTCACTATATCCATAATTAAACATGGCATGTGACGTAGATAACACTGGGCTAACACCTTGTCGTGGAGACGGTATCAGATGGATCATAGAGTGTGGAGAGGCACTCGGTGTGTTTCTGATTACGGAGGAAGAAAGATCACTGTGGAGACGTATTAGTTTAATCAGGCAGCGCTGGATGGGAAAGAAGGGGATCATTGGCCCGGCCTGTCGCTACTCGGCAGGATTGATGTCTGCTCACCCTCATTTATCGCTTTTTGTGTGAGTCTGATTCAATTCAATTTATTTTTGTATAGCCGTAAATCACAACAGCAGTTATGTCTGAGAACTTTGCTACGGTGTCGTTTCGCGCAACACAGATCAGAAAGTCCAACAGGAAATGCAACAATAAAAACTATATGAGGGTCATTGGTTCATGAGGGGCAGATGACCGATGTCCATAAATGTCCATAAATGTCATGGGTTCGATTCCACCTCCAGGATTTTCTGTTTGGAGTTTGCATGTATCCCCCGTGTCTGTGAAGGTTTCTTCCAGGTGCTCCGGGTTCCCCTATACCATAAAAACATGTAGAACAGGTCTGAATGTAATGACTGAGAGAGTGGATGGTGTTGGTCTGGATGATTTGAGTGACCTTGGTCTGTAAAATGCACTATACAAATAAACATTACTTGCTTACTGTGATGGATTCTTTCCCACAAACACATGGCTGGGTCGGAAAGGGCGTTTCAAGAAGTTTTTACTTAAAAAAGTAGAAATAACAGCTGGAAATGTACAAAAACGTATTTACAGAGCACAGTGAAAAATCTTCAGGCGAAAAGGATATTTACAAAAAAATATACACGACTTCTACACTAAGTCTCTTTTCCCTTTGTTTTTCACTCTCGCTCCTGCAGTCCACGTTACCTTCTCTGTTACTGAGTCACGACTGCCTTGGGGCAGACAAGCACACCTGAAGTACTCTGCTTGCCCCTCCCACAATACATTTACAAAATCAATCATACCTCACACCATGTCTACAATACATGGGTATTTTCTATTCGGTTCATGATCTCATTTTTCACATTGACAAACTTCATAAAAATCCAATAAGAGCTACACATTACGGAGAATCCAAAATGTGTATGCAAATTAGCTGTGGTCCACATGACCCACAGATAGGTGCATTTAATCTGCTGGCACAGTATGTCCGGGTTTGCCAAAATAGGGTTCGTCCGAGTTTTTGACCGGCTCACCCCGTCACACTTACTGAGCACGACATTGCGGCATGTCTGTGTTGTGATCTGTGTCTCATGTGTACATCCGTGACATGTTTGTGTCATATGGACCAAGTTGGACTCTGAGGAGCACAGGGACTGGACTCTGAGAAGCACAGGGACTGGACTCCTGCTGGTGCACAGAGACAGGACTAAACATGGGGAAGCAGCATTTCCGGTTTAGGCAGCTATAATCTGTTCACAGTCTTCTTGAAAATGTGAGACAGGCTTGACAATGTTCAAATCCGGGTTGAAAACAGTTTTGTTTATCTGTGGATACAACTAAAGAATTATTAGTTATATAAATAATAAGAATTATTATTTATGGCTTTAATGCAATCCTTTTTTGATTCACTTTTAGCGGCCTTGTGTATGTCGTTGGTTTGAACCTGACTTGACATTCATGCTGCAACATTTGAAACATATGAAACAGCCGTATACATGTATACATATACTGTATATCCTCTTTTAACCGTTCACGCTGCAGTTCCTTCGTCCAAAGTAAAGAGAAAGTACCTTTTCACAGCCCACGTGCAGCTGGTAAATCTGCTTGCATTATCACGGCTACGGGGGTGTGCTTTTGGTGTGGTCTCAGCATTTAAACGTTCTTATTGTGGAAAAATAATATAATTGATTTGGAGAATGGTTCAAGGTATTATTTAATATAACAATTGCAGTTTAAATATTTAAACTGTGAAGACACTTTGAACCAACATTAGCTTTACCTACAGATGTCTGACTTTGCTGAATTAAATACATAATTTAACTAGCTAAATTAATAAAGGATTTAACTAACCCTTGGTACAATTTGGGGAGATTTTCCTTACATTTTACAGATGATGTACACAGAACCATAAAAGAGGCTGTGTGTAATAATTAACTTCTCATAGTAAAACTAATCCTTTACAAATAAGGCTAAAGTTTCCAAAGTGATTAGAATTTGTAATATAACATATGTTGTACTCCGCTGAAACCCATGAATAATGTACAGAATTAGATTTTTTTTCTGAGCGAGATGCATATCAGCCTCATCTGCTATAATTTAATTCATAAATTAGACAGATTTCCTTTCTATAGTTCATGATTCATTAGTGATTTATGGTGATATGCGATGTGGTCATAGTGGCGTTTCTGGGGTCTCCATTCAGAGCACAAACCAGGCCCAATCCAGTTTGTTTCCTTCGATGCATAATGACATGGGCAATGACAACGTTCGGCAATACAGAATGTTTGATTTAACTGCTCAGTTCATGTGGGAGTCTCTGCAGATGTAAATCTCGTTCTATTTCTGCGATCTTCCCTCTTTGATAGGGATGTACAGTATGTGTTTGTGTGTTCCTTTTACCAGAAGCGTCCTGCAGCTATGCACCACCTGGCCTCAGATAGGACTAACCCAATAAAGCCTCCACAGAGACCAGCAGTGGGCGGCCCGCTCTACTGGCCACACTTCCAAACACAATGTACCAACAATTTATATATTTTACAATATTTCAAGCACATTTTTATCATACAGTGTTTTATAGAAATTCATTAAGTTAATGTATACTGTGCACCAAAATCAACAACCAACAAGACTTCTAAATATGTTTTTACGTCTAACAAAGTCAGAGTACCACCATATTCACAAATGAAATCTACCAATGTATGTTTTATATATTAGAAGCATCAGGATAATATTAAAGAGTATGTTTTAGCAGGTAGACCCATATAATAAGTGCTGCTTGCTTATGGAGGGGTTTTAATTGCATCGCATACGTTCAAATAATCAAACTATTGGTGACAATTTGCTGAGTACAATCCTGTGTTTCAATACCTTTTACTTTCCTGAATGAACACAATTATGTATTCTTTGCCAAAGCCAGATCTTGTCAGATATCAGAAGCTACAAAACATGGGTCCTAGACTTTGATGGGTTAATGCATCCATCCAACAACAGGATTAACAGTGGGACGGCTAATAAGTTGTTGTGTCCTAAGGCAAGACACTTCACCCACATCGGTTATTATCAATCAAGTGTGTGTGCGTGTGCGTGTGCGTGTGC